>RWGZ01001079.1:154497-319023 GCA_009725065.1 Utricularia reniformis
AATACTATCGTAACAAATAATCAAATTATCGCAAAAACTATCGTAACTAATAATCGAATCATAACAAATTATCGTAACAAAATCACAAATTTGCTCTAAACAAAAACCCGAAATATGGCAAAAATACATACCTTCGACAGTAGGATGCGTTAAATCGAAAACTCCGAAGTTGTTTGGTCGAATGCCCGTGCGGGAGGAGCCGGAAAACGTCGGTCGGAGGAACTCGCGTTTGGGGGTTGCGATTCGCGATAGAGATTAGGGTTTGCGCGCAGGAGAAAAGAAAAGAAAGAAAGGAAGGGCAGACTTAAAAGGTTTAATTCGCGTTAGCCTATCACGAGTAGGAAATAGGCCTGAGGCAGTTTCTCATGCCTCAATTCGCGATAGCCTAAATCGAGCTCCTTTTGGCGCTCGATTTAGCCAATCGCGATTACAAAAAAAACATTTTTTTTTAAATTTTATTTTGGCAAACGCGAGTCGCGTTAGCCAATCGCAAATTACGTAAAAAATGCAATTCACGATTGGCTAACGCGAATGGTGGTATTTTACCGGCACTATTCCGGATCGGTGGTATTTTGCGCTAAACTCCCAAGATCGTTGGCTATAAGCATCCTTTCACTTCTTGTTGTCTTTCTCAAAATACTGCTATAAATTGATGAAATCCGACTATTCACAAATTTGTTGACAGTTATGGTAGCAGAAGCAGTAGCATTGTTAGCAGCTAGCACCGTACATCGCGTTTGCATTACAACGTGGTAAATCCATCATTTAGTAGAATTCCGAGCATTGTTTATGATGGTTTTTCGGTGTCGTGACTCTGGTTTTACTTGCTACATGCAGTTTTTTTTATCTCTACTATCATATTATATGAGGTCGACAAACTCTCATAGATGTCACTCTCTACGAATGAACAAAAGTTTAAAAGGTTTTGAGTAAGTTTCGAACCTTTTCTTCGATCAGCATTGTTAATTTTCTAAAGTTAGATTAACTTATGTAAGAAATGTGCTATGATATAATGTATAATAAAGAGGAGAATACAATGTAAAATATTTGAACAAGTCATTTCCTATGATCCATATTCTTTCTTATAAACCAATCTACCTCAGTTTCATTTTTCGATGTGGGACAATATGCACTATTTCAACAAGCATCTTGTCGTTTTTTCATGGGTTTTAGTATGTGTACGCGATTGTATGAACTTTGATGATCCTCATTCCTGACAATGAAGCTATAAATTGAGAGACGATTTTTGTGCCTGGAAATGACAATGATTGGCCTCTTATTTGTTACTTCACCTCGTGCTTGTTAGAACTTGGAAGGTTCTGCCTTAACCCACAAAGATTGGGACTCGGAAATTGAAATATATAATGCACTACAAACCTAAATTTAGGGGTGGGCATGGGTCAGCCAACTCGTACAAATATGTCAACCCGTGGGTTGGTCCGTTAAATATCATTGTACGGGTTGAAGTGGGTCAATTTTGAATTTTTTTTTTAAATTTTAAGATTAAAATTGAATGTTTTTTAATTTTAGGATTTAGGTTTTTCAACCCGTTGACGGATTGGGCCATACTTTCAACCCGTCGGGTCAAAAAAAATTCTCAACCCGCACGGGTTGGAGGGTTCAACGGTTCGACCCGTAACCCATTGGGTCGGACCCATTCCCACCCCTACCTAAATTGTTGTATTTAAATAGAGAAAATGATATATGCTCTCTCCAAATTTGGTAATTATAGTTTGTAACAACCAATTTAGTCACAAACATAAGGTTTTGGCAAATTTTGTAGATTTACAAAGTGGCAAAATTTGTTCCTCAAGTTTAATTCAATTATATCATACACACTAAACAAGACTAATTTCGCAAAAATTACAAAGTACAGAGATTTTTTTTGCAATCTTCATATTTGATGATCACAATTGTAAAAATATAAAACTTTATAAAACCAAAATTATAAAACCATTAAACTATGAAAACTAAATTTATATTTCGCTCATTTAAATATTTGTTGTACTACATCACCATCACCAAAACTTGATATTTAAGTCATATTAGGTTTGATCTACAAAATAGAGTTATATTAGGTTTAAATAGGAGGTAACCTAATATAAAAAAGTTGATAAGATTTAAAAAACCGTGGATGAAAATGAAATACTGAATGTTTCAATTTATCGATATATTTGAAACTAAATTATAAATGTGTAATCATTTCAAACTTTGGTTCCAATTAGGAATTTGGGACTTATTCAAATTATAGAAACATCTTCTAAATTTNCACGATGGTTGGGATGATGGAATCCGAACTCTTCCTCGGCAAGAAGTAAAAGTTGCTGGAAAGATGGATAGTTCAAGTATGATACAGGAATCACAAATCTCTTCCTTCCCTCGTCATTTTCACCTACATAAACAGCAAAATGCCCTCTCCGAACTTGGCTTCTTTTTTGTAAAGAAAGTGATGTTTTGATCATCTTCCCAATAGCCATTAATACAGCAATCTCTTGTGTGTTGTGTTTAAAAATCGACAAGAGGGTGGTTATATATATGTGCAAGTTGGAAAGAAATAAAGCATGTGCATGTGCATTTTGATGGTGCAAAGAATCTGCGTGAGAAGCATGGCCCCTTAACATTCATTTTGATACCCAACTCTCCTTGTCTAAATACATTCTTCATTCTTCACATTGTATGATGTTTTACTAACCAAATCTCCTAAAAATGATATAAATATTACATTTCTCTAGAGATTCTGGTTTCGTTGCAACATTGGATTTGTAAACACCCCACAGCCGTGTAAGTAAGTATATGGTTGATCGTGTGGCTGAGATTATTTTATTGCAGCCTAACACCTTTATAATGATACATTTATCACTAAACTAATACAAACACAACTTGCCTTCCATTTTAAATGGGAACAACATAAATGCAAAATGGTCAAACTGAATTTTCCAGTAGTGGGAAATGGGAATACATGTTTAATCACTAACAATTATTTATTATCATATTTTTTAAATTCTAAAACTTGATTATACATTTATACGTGATTCTCGACAATACCAAAATTGTTATGACACTCCACAATTATGATTTTAAATAGAAAATTCTTAGTTATTGATTTTGGCCCAACCAACCGGACATATCTCAACTAATTAAATAAACACATTATAATTTTATATTGGTTTTTCAAAGTTCTAAAACACACAGTTGCATAAAGTCAAGCTTTATAAAAACGTTAAATGTATTGAAAAAATATTAATATTTTAAATTCAAATATAAATATTTTTAATATTAAACAATTTAACATCTAAAATATAAATTTTCTAAAGCAGAAAATTTGATCAAATTAAAAGGCCTGATATCCCAAAAGCCCATTTAACTTTAAGCTTAACCCATTAATTAATTTAATTTTTTAAAGGAAAGAAACGGGCTAGACATAAAAATAGTCTATGTAATTTAATCCATTATGAAATTAGGATAAATGAAGTTTTTATACTTTATAATATATTTGGTAAAACTAGTAATTAAACCCTAATATATATCCTAAAATTGGTTATCAATATTTTTTAATATTAACATTGTAAACTTCTGCAAAAAAATAAATTTTGGTAACTAACTCCACATTTTATAAATTTTAAATACCAATTTTATCATAAATATAAAATTTGAAGATATTAGATTGAAAATATTTTACTAAAATAATAAAAGTTTAATACGCGACTTTCTGGAAAGAAGCACAAGCACTCATTAATTAAGTTAGATCGGTTCGTTAAGAAAATCTGGGGCCTGGGGGTCGTTGAGCGCCACGTTGATTGAGTTTACTTCCACAATAATACGTGGCGCGCTGCTGCAACTCCGATCACGACATCACATCCATTGCTGAAAGGTGAGAGTGAGTGAAGTTATGACTGTGATGAGGAAATAAATCAGATAAGAATCACGGGAATCATAGGTATGATTGAATAAAGCCAATCTTTATTGATATTTGCATTAATTGGTTTGTGGGTAAGTGAAGTTTGGCTGAGAATGACAAGTTTGTGGTTGGTTTTGTATCTCTATTGCTGCAACTGCAACTGATTGTTAAGTGTAATTGGTTCTACAGGTGTGGATGGCTTGTAGCTTAAAACGTGATCCAATTGTGATTCTTCGTATTGATGGTGAAGATCTTGTTGCATTTATAAACAGTGAGTTTTTTGAACGAGATATTGGTGTTGCATTTTCAAAGATTGAGATATCTGATGGTTCACTCAAAGATTACATAATTGCTGCTTTTGAAAAACTCAGTTTTGATCAAGGGATGCCCCCTGCAAAAGATCCTTGGGCAAGTTCATAATCCTACTACCTTTAATTATTTTAAGATATTTTAAGCCACTCATGGAGTTTTTGTTTCATGTTTCAAATGAAGGTGATGAATAACATACTTGAACCCGTTTTAGAATCCCTCGGGAACTCGGTTTCATTACCGGTTTCGCAGGATAAGTTCTTGGTGGAGTTCAAAAGAGCTGCAGAGTGTGTGGCTAAGCATCTTAAGGAACAGCCTGCTATTATTGCACACACCAATACTACTTTTGATGGGAGTGGAATCAAGAGACTTTTATGTAGCAAGATTGAGTTGGAAAAGGCTTGTGATTAACTTATAATTTCCTTTATTCTTCATAAGTTTTGATCATCTTTTTTATGCTTAAATGAACTCCAGGTGATGTATTCTGCTTTCAAAAGTGTCCAAAGAGATGAAGCTGACAAGATTTCTGAACAACAATTCACTTCTGCTCTTGAATTTTTAGCTGTTTCAGTTGGCTTACCTCCTCTCGGGCTCGATCCCCAGGTACTTACTACTTAATGAAATCTGTTTATACACGTAGTATTAAATAATACATATGTGTTGTATGAGTGTAGATGGACAAAATTATGAGAGATACTGTGAAAGCTTTTGTTCCTGGAGATTGTGAAACTTGTAGTGAAGACAAGTTCAAGAAGCTGCTTATGGAAATATTGGAAACCATAATGAAGCAGCTTGAAGGGAACGCTGTTACAGTTTCCATTAACTCAGTTGTGCATCACCAGATCACTTCTTCAACTATGTGAAGGGAAAAAAACTCATGCTTTTTACAGTGTTTTAAGACTAGCATAATAACTTAGGCTTCAAATAATATATGATTTACCAACTTACAGTACACGAAATATATGAAACATTGAAGAGGGTGATGGGGAATGATTCAAGGGCATTTATGGGCTTGGTCATGGGTAGTGAGATTGGCATAGCAAGGACAGAATTCATAGTTCCCGTAGGTGCCCGGGGGCACGCAGTTGCACTTTGAACAACAAGTTCCACAAGCCCGTTTACAGAGATTTGGCCGGCCTGATAAGCTGCATCTATTTGAGCAGGCATTTCCACAATCTGAAACAAAGAGATCAAATCCCCATCATACAAAAACAACACTGGGAAAACAGACAAATAAAAAAGTCTTTACCTATGTCCTGTGGCACATTTTCATCACAAACTACGTTGAGAGTCACCATAAGTAAAAGGATTGAACCAAGGAGATGTCTTGAAACAAAAGCCATTGACAGATTAAAGAAAGTTTGAACTCAGTTGATTGAGGAATGCAGGTTGGAAGGGCTGTATTTATAGAGGGGAAGGAAGAGAAAGAAAGGACAACGAAATCATCACCCCAAGAAGCTTCATGAGGTTCATGGATGCAAATGGAGAAGAATTCATTTGTTGTTTGTTTGAGGTAAACGTTTTGCCAGAGGAGATTGGATGGCAGGTCAATTGCATTGCAATTTGCATCCCTACCCTATGAATCTATAAGAAGAAGAAGATACAAGTTAGTGAAATCCAACAAGATTCAATAATAGTTTTCGAACTAAAATGTAAATTAGAAAGAAACGGCATTTAAGATTAACTTCATAGAGACTTGAATCCATTTCTATAGTGCTTTCCATAAGAGAACAAGAACATAAAGAATGCCGTATACATTAACTTTATGTCTTGCCAACTCATAATGTTGGATCCATTTTTATTTGGTAAAGGAATTGTGATCATTAAAGGAATTAAAATAGGGAATTGGGATTGGAAAGCTTAGCTTTTTGATGCTCTGCTAACAGCTGTATCCTTCCTGGAAGCCACCTCTTCACCGTGGTCCCGCGCTTTGGGGAAGAAAACTTTAGCATAGAATCTGCAGTTATTGCTCAGAGAGAAGAAAACTTAGCATACAAAGTGAAGTGGCATAAAATGCTGAAAAAATATCCCATATGTTTCTCTCTGTTACATGAAAAAATATGAATAAAAGGTAACTACTTTAGAAATTAGATGGTCCATGAGGATGATCGCTTCAAGACAGGCTTCATTTGTTTGTCTTCCTCAATTGAAATCATACCCAAATGTGAAGGATCTTCAAGCATCATCTTTGCAACTAGATAACCAGCAACCGACCATGTTTGGTGTTTCCGTGCCTGCTTACCGATGTACCGGCCTTTTTTTCCATCATAATATTCAGGCCAGCCATCTATAGACAACCTTGATTCTGCAAGTTCGATAGCACGTCTTGCAATCTGGGGGCGGCCTGTCTTGATGCACGCTGCTGTGAGGAGCCATAAGAGCACTGGAAAAAGACAAATCAAGTTCCATGCTTAAAACTAAATTTATTATGACATAAAGAATGAGTACTTGGCCATGATCCGCCATTGTGATAGCTCCATCTTGTATTCTTGGGATCAGATCCTGTCACGATTCTCCATTCATGACCCTCAATGGCAGGGTAAGTAACTTTGAGAGGCATATCTCCAACGAGTTCTTCCCAACGTGACTCAATAAGATCCATGATAGCAGCTGCCTGCTCATTTGTTGCTAGTGATGAAAGAATAGCGATGCAATTTCCAAGGCAAAACCAGCGAAAATCCATATTTGATGGCCCTACATTTCCAATGAAGTATCCACCATGCGAAGGCATAAAATCGAATATCCACTCAGGTAGAGAGTCAGGCATGA
Organism: Utricularia reniformis; assembly: GCA_009725065.1. NCBI lineage: Eukaryota > Viridiplantae > Streptophyta > Magnoliopsida > Lamiales > Lentibulariaceae > Utricularia > Utricularia reniformis. The sequence goes on from RWGZ01001079.1 coordinate 161,474, forward strand.
CATTGAATTTGTTAACTGCTGTGTGGGAATACTCCTCCGTCTTGTAACGGTATATGTCGTTAAGCTGCTTCAGGTCTATCCAAAAGTAGCTTCTCATGTGATAGCTCAAAGCATGAAGACGTTCGATGATCAGTTCTATAAATTCCTTCCCCGGACCTTCAGGCTTCAGCAGAAGCATGGCACACCTTAAAGCCATGAAGAAAAGGCTTTGTATCTCGATTGGGTATCCATAAACACCCTGTATGATCAAGCAACAGCAACAATTAGGAACTTAGGTAATGAGATGGCAGATAAATCAGTATTGATGCTTTACTCACCATTCTACGATCAATCATACAACAGCCATCAGCACATAGGAGAGTTGGAAAGGTATCATAACCTTCAGAGAGGCATAAACTAAGTATCAATCTGATGCCCTTTTGGAATTCAGGCTTCTCAGCCAAAGAAGTGTCGCTAGTAGATTTCGTATATGCACGTAAAAGGATAATCCACCAAAATCCGGAGTCAACTGGAGCCACTCTTCCAATTGCAGTCTCTCCAAAATCAGCCATCAATGTGTCAGTATTCTTTTTTGAATCATGTAACACTTTAAAACTAGCTGGCATGACACCTTCTCCTAGTTGGAAACGATCAACCTTTTTTTCCCACGATTGGAGCCTGAGTGTCTTTAGGAGGAAGTTTTTTACAACTTCAGGTTCTCCATTAATCAGAAAAGCCAGAGCACTTGGAACGAAATCCCGAACAAAGACCTAAAAAATGAGCATTGTCAATATCATAAGCAAATCATAGAAAAGATACATTATCAAATTGTAAGTGCAACTCAAAGGTATTTCTTCATTGACCAAATGAGATAAAAAGAGTTATCACAAAGTTATATGCCAACTCACCTGGTCGTAGTTGAGTTTTTCTTCCGAACTGTCTAATGCAGCAATGGTCCCAACAGGTTGGCCGCGGAAATCCACCAAAGAGCGCCTTAATTTGTCCCAGGCCTCTACTATCATGGGATGAGTCTCATTTATACCAAATTGTGACATGGGGGTTGTCATTCCAGAGCGTCTATTAGGAGAAAATACACTGTCAAAAGCATCCCTGTTGGAATTACCTCCTCTAGATGATGGATAAGGAGAAAACCCCATTTGGAAGTCAGTAAGCGACCTTTCATCAAGTGATATCTTTCTTTCCATATTCAATTGTCTAGGTCGATCTGGTAACCTTGAAAAATCAAACTCCTCTAATTCTTGCAAAATGTTGGATTCTACATCTAATACACAACCATTTTGCAACATATCTTCTGTGAAGGTAGACATTCTTCCAAATCCTAAGCTCAAATATGCGACACAAATCTGACCAAGAGCACGCCAATCTGAAACTTCACCAAACCCAAAGAGTAAGTACACAAGGGAAATTCTTCAAAACTAAATCTCATCCTTATGCGTATCCTAATGCATCCATTAGCCTCAAATTTCTAGCCAAAGATGCGAATATGAAGAATATCGATGTGATTTTTTGAACAATAGGACATAATTATGAGTTTTTCACAATCAATAATCCACATAATGATCCATCATCCAAATGCACAAAAAAATTCAAATGGCAATAGATGATACGTCAAGCTTACACGATCACACTCCAATCAGATAGACGGCGAATAAACCATAGAGAAAATAAGAGAAAACTCAACTGGAAAACAGCCGGCTGAGTGAATGCAGAATAATCGGTATCAAAGCCGCTCGAAATCTCCGATCGATCTCTAAAAACGTATGCCAAGTGGTTCAATAACTACAAATCCGATTCCATCGTACAACATGCAATGTATGTTTCTCCGTAACGCAGAAAACTCGTCGATCGCAGCGGGGCAAAGCGAAGGGCAAAAGAATGTTGGTAAATGGAGTTTGATGAAAAGGCGTGAAGTCCAAGTGGAGTGATGAAATTGGCAAATGAAGAGGCCACAAGAGAGCCTTGGAAACCGATCTATCCAGCCAGATTGTTTCGCGGGGAACTCTTTACAACGCGCTTGGTTGGCAATGGCAGGTAGCCTGCCCCTTCAGTTACCACGAGAATCCTGGCAGCTACACGTGTTATCATAAAGTATTAGTAATAAACCTGATATTTTGTAATATTTAAGAAAACCAGTTATCAAACTCAATGTTTTAAATACGGTATTGGTCGATATATCGGACAAACTAGATCGATATATCGAATATGTTTGGGTATACCGCATATGTACCGGAAATATTAAAATAAATTAAATTATAAAATATTCATATTTTATTTTTTTAATATAAAATCCGACCCAATCCGCCAACCCCGACCAAACCCATAAAAACCCGACCTACCTGAAAATACCCGTACCGGCCGGTATTTTTCTAAAATACCGATCGAAATCGGTACGCTCGAAATTTCGGTATACCGAAAATTTAACACTGGTCAAACTTCAATATATAACAAAATTATCTTCAATAAATCAAATTTTATAATTGAATTTCTAATCAAACTTTGACACTTATTTCGTATTTTCTGGATTATATTATTTGTATTTAAATAAAATTTGAATATTAAAATTAATTTATAAAAAATAAGGAACAAATTTTATCAATAAATAATACTAATTAAATATCCATTCTTCCTGCGGCCTGGAGCCCGCAGAATCAAAAAACTTATTTACAAACTTGTTTAATAGGCCGAAAGAAGTGTTTGGGCCCATTAGCTACTCACTAAAATACGCGTGCATAACAAGCACTCAGTATTCTTTGTTTTTTCCCTTTGCTTCAGTTTCTGAAGATTGCCTTTGTATTCCGTGCTGTTTCCATCTTTTCAACGGTGTTGATCCAAGGTTCTCCAGAATTTCTTCCCTTTTGTATTTTATTCGGATCTGGTAGGGCTAGTATGTTGATTCAATTCATGATATTGATTTCTTCATTGAATCAATTATTCTTCAGTACTATTATGTTTTGTGTTGCAGTATTACCTCTGGTGCCTTGGCAGTGATTTCCGTTAACCTACCGAATATGGTATGTCTGATTTCTTTTTTGATGTAATTTTGTCGATAACCTTGCGACAATGCTGGGAGGGTTTTATGTGGCAGATTTAAAAATGCCTCTTGGTTGTAATTGATGCTCGTTTAATTTGATTTTTGATGCCGATTGAAAATTCTTATTTATTCTTTTCTTTCAGTTTTTTGATGGATATGGATACCATGGAGCATCTTTCGAGCAAACGTATAGATGCTATCCTGCATCTTTTATTGACAAGGTTAGAACTCAGAAAGCTTCTCCTGACTGGCCATTCTGTATTATATTTTTTATGCCCAATAACAGGCATTTCAGTTCTGGTAAATTAGTTTGAAGAAGCTCTTATCTGTTTTGTATGTGTCTTTTTCAGGCACAGATTGAAAATGGTGACAAGGGTAGGCCATTTCTTGTATGCATAGAGGGGCTGATTTTCCCACCTATGTCGACTACTTGCATCTTTTCTTCTTTTACTAATCATTATTTTGGAATTTTTATTGCAGTTATAATGCCTCCTTCAGCGCTTGACCGTCTTGGCAAGTCACTCTCAATATTTTATGTTACTCTTAGTTTTATGGTGATCTTACACACTTTCTACTGACTCATGATTCTTCATGTGGTTCAGCATCGCTTCAGATTGATTACCCTATGCTATTTGAACTCCGAAATGATGCTGCTGAGCGAATGTCTCATTGTGGTGTTCTTGAGTTTATTGCTGAAGAAGGCTTGATTTATATGCCATATTGGGTATATATTCTTAATTATATGCCAATCTCTACTGCTTGACGACAATGGCCTGTTTTTTATTTTCGTAATTTATAGATGATGGAGAATCTGTTGTTGCAAGAAGGCGATTTTGTGCGAGTAAAAAATGTCGCCCTTCCCAAGGGTACATACGTTAAACTGCAGCCACACACTAAAGATTTCTTGGATATTTCCAACCCCAAGGCTATGTGAGTTTATTATCCACTTCTCTTAAGGGTACATAATTTGGGCTACAATTGTATTGTTTTGATATAATTAAACATTGTGATTTTATTAATAGTTTAATATTTTGGGAATGACTTCAAGCACCATGTGAGATAATCTTGAACGCGTGTAGTTGACTAGAATAGCGATATGTTATTCTCGTATTAATGAACTTTCCTTAAAAAACATTATTTATTCCATGGGTCACTTGTTGCATATTATTCTCCTAAAAGTTGTCTTTAGTAAAATGTGGTGATGTGAGTTCTTGTCTCTAAATTTGGTAGTTCTCTTGCAGTTTGGAGACAACGCTGAGAAACTTTTCATGTCTTACGGCAGGCGATAGTATCATGGTGGCTTATAATAACAAAAAGTATTACATAGATATTGTAGAGACGAAGCCTTCTAGTGCTATTAGTATTATAGAGACTGACTGTGAGGTAGACTTTGCCCCTCCTCTTGATTACAAAGAACCTGAAAAGCCTACTGCATCCAGGCTTAATGGCAAAGCATCAGCTGAAGGTCTAGTTTTTCCTACTTTTATTAGATGTTTCACCATTGCTTCTCGTATTTATGCTTGTCAATTGTCAGAGTTCTTGGCATTGATATTGGATTTGAAATCATGTATTCATCAGGTCAGGAACCTTTAGTCGACGTTGAACCAAAATTTAACCCCTTTACGGGCATGGGGCGGCGATTGGATGGCAAACCATTGCCTGCATCCTCGGTATCATCATCCTCTTCTCCACAGACCCATAACAAGAAGGCCAATGGCGGATCATCTACTCCCTCCAGCTCCAGCTCTCAAAGTAGCAACCGCCAGAGTCAGGGAAAGCTTGTGTTTGGTTCAAACGCAAATGAGACACGAGAAACTCAGAAGGTTACTTACTACAAAGTTATCCTAGTAAAAGCATTTTTCCCACTTACCAGTGTCTGAATCCCTTGTTTTTTGCACTGTAGGATGCTTCAAAGGAGGCGAAGCTGGAGCCTGCAACGAAGGAAGAGCCCAAATTTCAAGCTTTCACAGGGAAGAAATACTCGTTGAGGGGATGATGTTTTATATTGCTGTAACTATAGCTTAAGTATCCTGTGTCTGGCTGCAAGACCAGCTTTTATATTGTGTTTTCATGTTCTTTTCAAATTGAACCAAGCAAATATTCTGATTATTAAAAAATATTAATAAAATTTATTTGGATTTTAGGGAATAATTTGTTTGTATTACTAACTTAGCTTTTTATATTAGCCTAAGAAGATTAGGCGTACTCAAAATGGGCCGAAGAGTACACGCCCAAATAAAGGGATACTGTTCTCTTCAACAACTACGACACAAATTGAACGATAAATCTGAAATCCCTAGAGGGCAAAACCCTCTGTATAAGGACTCTATACGTATTGCTCGCTTTGAGGAATTCAATCTGCATGACTTCTTATTCTGCAGATTTCGGGCCAGGGGTAGGGTTCTGAAGAAAGGAGGTAATAGGATAATTGGTGGTAATGGTGGACGACGGAGATCCTCTTTCGGACGTCGAGGAAACTAATGAATTGAAAATGGACGGCGAAAAAATGTATTTTTCAACTGGCGAATGCGAGTCTAAATCGGATTCGGGTGAAATGAATCGGGAAATTGATGACGTAGAAAGGAGAACGTTGTCGTTGGAAGACAAAGCATCGTTCGTGGGAGGCGATTTGGAGCATGTTTTGGAGGACAGGGTGGATATGGAGTCGGAATTTGATGACGATACGCTGGTATTAGTTGATGGAATCAGCATGCTGGGTGTGGTGGAGGCGACTGCGTCTCCTGTTGCATTGGAGAAGGTCGAGTTGCATGTTGTATCGGCGATGACTGAGCAGCCGCTTATTTCAGAATGCCTGGAAATGGTTTCAGAGGAGCTTAGAGCGGGAGAATTGTGGAGTAAAAACAGTGATCAACGAACTGTGGAGATTAAACTTGGAAGTAAAATGCAGGAAGGTGATGCCAAGGAGTATAAGATTTTCAGCAATGAAGGGTGCCATGCTGAACCTAGTATTCGCCTGGAATCAGCTACAGAGGCATCTGACCCTAGACTTGAGAAGAAAGCTGAAGAGCTTGCTCCTATAGTTAGTAACATGACAAATATGGTGCATGATGAGGTAATTTTATGTGAGTTGGAAACTGATACTGCAGCAGAGGGAAACATGTTGGACCCACAGCTTGAAAATAAACAGCAGGATAAATCTATCTCTGATGGTATGTGTAAGGATGTATTATCTATAGGTGATATGGAGACTGTAAAACAGCTACCACTGTGTGGATTAATTAATTTACACGATGAAGTAAGCATGGGAGAGGATGCATCGGATCATAAATTTGAGAGGGATATGGGCGATATAAGAAAAAATGGAGATATGAGAGGTGAGAATGAAGTGTTGGTCGACAGTTTAACTGTTGGAAATGCTACTGATTCCATGGAGGGGGTCAACCAAACTTGTGTGGAGGGGGTTGAAATACATGTAAGAAGTATGAATTCTGATAATGCATTAGTTGTTATTAGTAGTAAGCAGGTGTATGTTCATAATGTCACTGATGATATGGAGTATGGTGGTGCTGGCTATGTTGAGGATAAATTGGTGGCTGAAAATTGCATTTTAAACTCCAGAACAAGGATGACCGAGGAAGAAAAAATGGTCATGGAATCAACAAAGGCTTTTACATTGGCTAAAAATGTCAATGCTGCAAAAACTAATGAGGTAGCAGTCATAAAAGAGGAACAGCTATCAAGAAACACTGAAATTGAAGCAGAGTCTAGTGTGAAATTAGAAACACGAGATGTGGTAAAATCCAAGTCTGTTCAGTTGGCTGATGCTGAATTAGAAACTTGCATGGGTAATACGGTAGATGCCAATGGAATGCTGGACGAACAAATTAAGATGGAGACTGATGAAACAGCTAGTGATGTGGATGAGCCAGGCATTGGCATGTATGATTCTTCTGTTCCTCCACAAGATGAAGAAGATGAAACACTTGCTGGATCGAATGAGAGAGGTGCACAGGATACTGAAATGGAAACTGGTGCCGATGCTGTTAATACAGGGAAAACAGCTGGAGGAAAGCGTAAAAGAGGGAAATTCTCTAAATGTACAAGTAATTCGAGAGCTGTGGTGAAAAATTTTTCAAGGAAGAAAGTGGGAGAGGATGTTTGTTTCATTTGTTTTGATGGTGGGGAGCTTGTGCTTTGTGATCGCAGGTTTGCTTTCTTTACCTGGAGATAAATTTTCAATTTGACTGGAGGATATCCTTTCGTACATTATCATGATTTTAATCGTCCTTTGTTGAACTTTCAGAGGTTGTCCAAAGGCATATCATCCTTCGTGTGTCAATCGGGATGAAGCATTTTTCCGGTCCAAAGGACAATGGAATTGTGGTAAGGATTTTTTATTCCCTCCAAACCACATTTGGGTTTGATTTCATTAAATGCACATGCAATGGATTTTTATCCCCCAAAGATTTTATCAAATAAAATACTGCTTGAATTGAAATGTTTCTGATACTGTGCTCATCTGTTACATTGATTGTTATATTTATCTTGTTCCCAGGTTGGCATTTGTGCAGCATCTGTGCGAAGAACGTGCACTATATGTGTTATACATGTACTTACTCATTGTGTAAGAATTGCATTAAGGATGGTGTCATTTTATGTGTTCGCGAGAACAAGGGTTTCTGTGAGACCTGCATGATAACTGTGACTCTGATTGAAGACTATGAACAGGGGAGAAAAGATGTATGCACCTATTGTTGATTTTTATGATCTCACTTTGTGCCGGTCCATATTGATTTTGTTTTTCTCCTGTTATTAATATTTTTAAAATTGTATATTTCTGAATGATTTCTGTCACATGCAGGTTGAAGTGGATTTTAATGATAAAAGCAGCTGGGAGTATCTATTCAAGGATTATTACATGGAATTGAAAGATAATCTCTCTCTTTCCTTTCCCGAGATTTCAGAGGCCAGAAACCCTTGGAAGGGAGCAAGCACAACTGGTACCAGCAAACAAGATTCTTCTGAAGGACAAGCAGATGCGAAAGATGGGGGATCTGGTTCTGAGGATTCTGCTGTTAACATAAAACTTGTGAAGCCTAAAAGGAGGAAAGAAAAGAAGATCGCAAAATCTCAGCTCAAGAAAATGGACTTGCTCAATTCTGTTGTCACTGCTGGTGATAGAGCTACTTCTTTGAATGAGAATTCTGACTGGGCATCAAGGGAGTTGCTTGCATTTGTTTCCCACGTGAAGAATGGTAACACAACCGCACTCTCTCCATTGGATGTGCAGGCTCTGTTGCTAGAGTATATCAAGAGAAACAAACTTCGCGACCCTCGTCGAAAAAGCCAAATTATATGTGATTCAAGGCTTGGAAACTTGTTTGGAAAACCTCGAGTTGGACATATTGAAATGTTAAAACTTCTTGAGTCTCATTTTCTGTTAAAAGATGAACAGAATGATGTTGTTCAGGGTAGTGTTGTTGATACAGAAAATTTAGAGTTGGAAAATGATGGCAATACAGACACCAAACTAAAGACCGTGAAAGATAAACGCAAATCACGCAAAAAAGGCAACAAGGCTCAGTCAAATCTTGATGATTATGCAGCCATCGATATGCATAATATCGGACTAATCTATCTCCGGAGGAAATTGATGGAGGACCTACTTGAAGATGCTGATACATTTCCTGAAAGGGTCATTGGAACATTTGTACGAATAAGGATTTCGGGTAGCAACCAAAAGCAAGACCTATATAGATTAGTGCAAGTTGTTGGTATGAATTTAAACCAGCTACTGTTATGTTAAACAGTTTCTTTCTATATGACCTTTCAAATATTCATCTATTTGCTGGATAGTTAACTCATTGCTGAGCTAATATCGCTTATGATTTGCCTTCTTCTTTCAGGAACAAGCAAAGCACCACAGCCATACAAGAGTGGCAAAAAAACCACTGACGTGAGGGTGGAGATACTAAATCTAAACAAAACTGAGATGATATCAGTTGATACAATCTCAAATCAGGATTTTAACGAGGTATCAATATGAACTGTTGATCATGGCTTCTTTCCTGCAATATATCTGTGTTTTACTGATGATCTTATTTTAACAGAGCATATGTTTTGTTCCTCATTAGTTTGGCCGTGTACACCTGCCACATAGTCGAGCCTTGCATATTTTCCGATGTTCAACTTGTGGACCCATTCATAAATGCTAACTTAACTTACTATAAAGCCAACTTTATTTCTGCTGTTCTTAATGTATATCATGAATATGATCTCTAAGCAGGTCTCTGTTCTCTCATCACATTTCAATATGTTTGTGAAATAAAAGAGTCGGGATTTTTTGATGAAATTTGTATTATTTGAAATTTGAGCTGGATTTATATTTAATCTGTTATTTCATGCAACTTTATTCCAATGGAAACTATAACGTGTGGTATTTTTATTCGAAAATTTCCTTATTTATGTTTCTATACAACGTACTATAGGAGGAATGCAAGCGTCTCCGCCAGAGTATCAAATGTGGATTTATTAATCCACTGACTGTGGTACTATTCTAAATATGTGTTTGGTATCTCAGACTGTCGTGATAGAGTTGTCGAATGATTGATTTTTTGTTGTTGTAGGGGGCTATTCTTGACAAAGCATTGGACTTGCAAGGCATCAGAGTCAACGATGTATGCATTTATGTTCCCTGTCTATTGAAGAATGATATGAGCCATATCGTCTTCTTTTGTTGGCGCTATATATTTCTTATACACAGTTTTCAATGAGCGAACTTTTTTTTCTATATGTTCCCTGTCTATTGAAGGATGATATGAACCATATCATCTTCCTTTGTTGGCGCTACATATTTCTTATACACAGTTTTCAATGAGCGATCTTTTTTTCTATTTTCTCAGGCCAAACTTGTTCTCTTGCTCATTTTCCCATGTTATTCGAACTTAATTTTTACTCCTAATTACATTGCTTGTTAGTTTTAACTATTTATTGATTGATTTTACTGAGAGTAGCATCTAAATTGGTAATGGCAGTGGCTGGAATCAGAGACATTAAGGCTGAGTCATCTACGCGACCGGGCAAGTGATTTGGGACGCCGAAAAGAATATCCTTCTCTGGAACTTGTTGATGAACTTAAATTCGTTTTATCACTTGACTTGAATTTCTTCACATAATATCTTTGATCTCGTTATTTAGAAATGCTTTAAGGACTACTTTCTTATGCTTCATCTTTAAAATATCTCGGGTCATCATTTCAGCTTATATTAGTACATGTGTATTTTGACCATTGAATGATCATATCTTTCTGTATACTTCTGTTCCCTTGATCTGCAATGCATCAGTTCGTAGTAGCGAAATAATCCTGGTATTGATGGCCAACCGTTGAAAAAAATGTGCTTCAAATGCTTATTTGTTGTTCAAATGTACACTTGCATGCCATTTTTATATTTGTATTGTCAAGCATTATCCTTGACGAATGTTCACGCTTAGAGATTGTGTAGAAAAATTGCAGCTGTTGAAAACCCCTGAAGAACGTAGGCGCCGGCTTGAAGAATCTCCAAAAGTACATGTTGACCCAAAGATGGACCCGTGCTATGAATCTGAAGACAGTGACAGTGAAACCGGGAACAACCAACCAGGTTTCCATTATATTGATTTCATTTCTTTGTATTGGATTCTCAAAGAATAATCCACTTATACAACTTATTTGTTGCATGCAGAATCTTTCAGGAGATTAATGAGTTCTGGTATAAGCTATAGTGAAAGGTTCTCCAATTCCCCTAGAGGTGATAGTTCTTCAAAAGAGTCTGCGAATTTTTCCGGCAGAGTTTCAAGCCGAACTGTGGAATCTAGTAGAAACCCGTTTGGCAACACTTCTTCGAGCTCTAGCTTAAAGGATAAAATGATGTACGAGAATCCTCTGAGGTCAGCTAGAGATAAGGAAAGACATCAATTCGATAATTTGGGGAAGGTGAATTCTGTGACTATATCAGAGTCCGCTGAATTGGCTCAGCCAAGATCAGGAACAGTTTCTGTTACCACAACTTCCCCGGTGTCTCTTCCTTCTGGTGTTGTTGAACAGAGTCTCGAGATAAATGAATCGGAGAAGATATGGCATTATGTTGATCCTTCAGGGAAAGATCAAGGGCCCTTTTCTATGGTTCAGCTTCGTAAATGGAACAGCACAGGGTACTTCCCTGCTGACCTTAGAATCTGGAGAGCGACCGAGAAGCAAGAAAATGCATTTCTCCTCACCGATGCATTGGCTGGAAAATTCCCAAGAAAGTTGTCATCAGTTGACAACATCTTTGCAGCTACTGATTCCTTGCATGGCTCACAGAGACTTGCTGATCATTCAGTTCAAAGTTTTGGGATATCGTCGAACCAAGATAAAGAGAGATCATTACTTGACAACATCTTTGCAGCTACGGATTCCTTATATGGCTCACAGAGACTTGTTGATCAAGATAAAGAGAGATCTAATGCTAATCATATTTCCCAGTTCTCCCTCTCAAATATGGCTACTGAAAAGTTGAGCCAGAATGGTACTGGCGCCTTGCTTTCTCCTGCTCAAAGACAAAGTGATGCTGGTTGGAATGCACATGGACTGCTTCCTTCGACAACACTTTTACCTAATGTGGAAACTCAATCGCCTAATCCTGCCTCAGTTTTAACATCTGCCAGTCCAACAAAAAGCTCCAACCAAGCTACATTGGTTACCTCTGCAACTGCTGTTCAGATGCAACCTCAGCCAGTTCAGAATGGTAGTAACCAAGCATGGGACACTGGTGCACCGCCACAGCCACAGCAACAGCCACAAGTTCAAAATTCCTCAGGAGACTCTTCTTGGCCTATAGGACCTCCAGAAAACTCCACCTCCATGGGAATGGTAACTGAAAACAAAAGCACCCGCTGGGGTCCAATGCTCGCTAATCCGAACATGAGCTGGATGAACCCAACACCAGGAACAACAAACATTCAAGGTACAACCAGTTGGGTTCCTCCAGTAGGAAATACTGTAGCCAACGTTCAAGGTCCTGTACCTTGTTGGGCTCCAAATCAAGGTTGGCGCCCCCCGCCTGTTCATGGACCTGGAAATGGCTGGGGGGCGCCTCCATCTGGTCAAACTGATGGCCGGAATTGGAACAGACAGCCATCTTTTAACGGCGGCGGTGGAAGTTCGAGATTTAAAAGGGATGCAGTTTGTCCTTACAATGCAAGTGGCCGGTGTAAGAAGGGCGCTCGCTGTGATTACATGCATGTCTAATTCTCCCTTTGATTTTATTTTTTTGTAATAAATGTATCGCGGGTTGACCCGGAAAGTTATTTCGGTTCTAACTCAAGTTAATCGGGTCTCTCTCTGTTTATTTTCCAGTTCATATGGATCTTGATTTATTAAATGCTTGTCCAAGCGCTAGGGGACAAGAGCTCGAATATATCTTAATGTCTGAACTGTGAAGAGAGCGCCCAAACCGCTAATTCATTTCAAATATTCAAAAACTATTATATTTTAAAAACAAAACTTATTTTATAAGAAAAATAATATATGCAAATGATATTTAAAGAAGAAGACAGGTTGTTCCAACTTCCATTAACATTAAGACACTAAATTATATATTATATTTATCGAGGATAACGTGGCAATTACAATTAATTTTTCTAAATACTAAAAAAAAACACTCCAGTCTTCCACGTTGATGTCTAATTCTAACAAGCCACCTAACCTAACTGAAGTGGAAATGAATGGAACTACTGACTGAAAATTGACTAATTTAAGAAGAACCGGTTCGCTGTTAAAACTCCGCCGTGGTCATCTCTTTCAACCGCCGTATCTCTAAAACTTTCCGGTGACTATTGGAGTGGACCACCTCGGAGAAAGTGGGGCTACACGCCGGTCTGTACTCCGGGAACATCCGGCCGGACTTGAACCGGACGCCGCACGCGTTGCATAGTGTTTTAGGGCCGAGAGGCCCTGTTCTCCACTGTGGAGTTTTCTGAACTTGGCAGTGCGTGCACCGCCGCCCGGAAATGACCCCGGTTTCGTTCTCTGGTTTTCTCTTCGTCCACTTTGGCTGTGGCGGTTTTTCCACGCTGGACAACCACTCCGTATCATTTTTCGTGAAAATAAAGGAAGGGGGAAGAGTTGATGAACCGTGAGACTGGGAAGATGACGACGTTGAGTCTACGGAACTCAACGGCGGGGAAACCAAAGACCACGGTATCCCGTTGGATCTCTGACGTTTATTCCGTCTTTTACGGGGAACCAACGTATGGAGAAAGGTAGCCCGTACTTCCTGCAGCAGATTCGGATTCGGATTCGGATTGTCCACGGATTCATCTTTCGCGGTGGGCCACAATAACGACAACTCCGCCGTGGAATCATCGGCGAATTGAGACAGCCACTCCAGGCTCCCCAAACCTTCAACCTGCAGCCCAAAAATAATAAAAAAAATCCTCTTTTATTCTCACCAACGGAACTGTAAAATTACCTCGACGGCAAGGTTCCCGGTGGATAAATTATGAAAGTCGTCGGCGCCGGAAATAGGAGAAGAGGAATTATTGGAGCGTAATTTGTTGGAGGGTTCATCTCCCTCAAAAACCCCAACATCCTGAAACTCCTTATCGGAGAAATCAAGATTGAGAAGGTCCTCAACGGGGAAATCCTCGGAGGAGCAACCTGTAACGCACCAAAGGTCGTCGTTGTAAAGCATCTGAGAAGCGTTGATGGGCATCTGAGACAAGAAACTCTCTTTGAGAGCTCTGGCTTCCATACCCAAGGCCAAGAAAATGGTAGAAGCAAAACCCAAGTCACAATAAAAGGAAAAGAATCGCCATTTTTTTCTCAAAGAGTGTATAATTATTAATTAAATGAAAGGCGAGGCTGGTTCTGGTTCTAGTTCGTGGGCAAAGGCAAAACTGATGGGCAGTGGGTGGGTTATCTCCATTTCCTTCAATTCCCTCTTTATTACTTTTCTATCTTTTAACTTTCCATTTCAACTAATACAAATTATATATCCAATTTTTTAAACGGATCTATATTTTTTACCAATATACCCCCCCCATATGGTTCTTTATTAAGATGATACATTGGTAAAATAGTTTAATATTGAAATCCTATTTTATCGCTCATCCAATTCTATTGAACCGATTTTAAATAAAATAGATAAGTCATATAAGTTATATTCGAAATTATGTTTGAGAAAACAAGTTTAATATTGTGATATTTCTTACATCAAACGACCTTCCACTACTATTTATATTTACACTAATTTCAATACCTCATACTTAATCATCTCAACTTACTTTTCATCTAACATAAAACTTTCCAATGAATCTCAAATCAAATTTAATGGTTCAATTGGATTATTGCAACGTAAAATACATAATGCCAGTGTTGAGTTAATCATTGATTGTTGATAATGAAATTTGCTTAAGGTGACTCGTCTCTTACAATGTTTTAGTAGCTACAAAGCCATTCTAATGGCTAACACATGACACATGAATTCAAGAGAAAATAGCTAATAGATTTAAAGTCTTATCCCACATGACAAATCTTATTTTTCTATGGCTATTCAAAATATATTAGTAATTAATAGCTTAAAAGTCATCAATATTTATAATAAAATCAATGGGAGTACCTAGTCATCCAATAAATGTACACATCTACATATTTCATCTAGGGTTATATTTGTCTTTTAATCATTTTGAAATATTAATGAAACATGCTCTTTATATTTTCAAATATGTTTACATATTTAATTGAGTTGAGATCAAAGCAAATCTCAACTTTTTCAATGGTTAATTAATATTCACTTTGAAGATTATTAAATAATTATATCTAATCCACTTTGTGAAGAAACCTGACATAAGTCTTCAATTTATAGTATAACTAATATATTATTGAAAAAATGACGACTTTAATCCATAAACATTTAATTTTGGTAAATTTGTCATCGTAATTTGTAATGACATATTGAAAAATTTGGCAAGTTCGATCATCAAATATTGCAACATTTGGTAAATCAGATCCTTGAAATGACAAACTCGATCCCAAAATTTGTTTTTCACCGAGGATTTCAATTATAAAAACTTTGGAGACCAATTATGTAATACTTACTAAATTTTGGAGATTTATTTTACCAAAATTTACAAAATATAGAGTTTTATTTCGTCATCTCTATACATTGAGATTACAATTTCGATAATCCGAAAATATTAGAGACCAAAATTGTTAAAACTATGAAATTAAGGAGATCAAATTTGTGTGTGATATAATATTACCACTAGAGTGATAATGCATCGATCAATAATTCTTAAAGAGGAATAATCATAGTAAATTAAGTTTTGAATCCCCAAATGTAACGTGGATAGATGTAAACGGGATTATTAATTAGGTTAGTCATTTAAAAAACATGTTCCAACATTTGGGCCTAGTGGATTTTAATGCTATTGGGCTGGGCCAACATGTTTTGTTAAATGCCCACGACAAAATCATCGGAATTTGTAAGAAGAGCGCGTGAGAGTGGCGTACGTAATCTGCCAGCCAAACCCAATTGTTTGGCGTCTAAATTGTCTTCACAGTGAATTTCAGCGATTTTTTTGATCCGTTTCATTGGTATCGTCCCGAAGGATAAAGTTCGTAGAGGTTTCACTTTCTTTTTTTCCGTGAGGAGCAGAGGTGATCCAAGTTTGGCGTCTGAGAATGGGGGAGCGGAGGATATGCTGTCCGCCGATGGATCTGATGCGGTCGGAGGCGATGCAACTCGTTCAGCTCATAATTCCAATTGAGTCCGCTCACCTTGCTGTTTCGTACATCGGCGAAATCGGACTTATCCAGTTCAAAGACGTTCGTATTTTGTTTTTTCAAAAGAATCGACTTTGTTCTTTGGTCTCTCGTTATCGATCTTACTTATTTCTAGAGAGTTGTTATGTGACTTGGTAACTATGGTCGAGGATGAAGATAAAGTCTAATATGTCCTAATTTCATGAACCTTTAGGGTTTACTTGGAGCTGTATATAGCATAGGATTGTAGCTTGGTTTCTGGTTTGAATTCGTTAATCTCCGAAATTTGAATGACATTTTCGAGCAAACTGCCAGTTGTCATGAGATGTTTTCTGAAATTGAAGTTACTGTGTTTCGTAGTTTCTTTACCCAAAAAATTATGAATTCATTTAAATTTGATCTAGTTTGAGAAATTATATAATCAGCGTGTCATTTTTGAAGTCCATGTACAATCAGGACTCTTCGTGCCCCCTTGTTCAAATGTGGTGTAGATTTTTCCTTTTGCAAGTTTTCTTTGCATATTTTTGTATGATTTTCACATCATTGTATGCCTATATTTTTTTGACAGTTGAATTCAGATAAAAGCCCTTTCCAGCGAACCTATGCAATGCAGGTATACTCTTTGGTAGTTTAAATAATGTTAGTGTCATTCGGTTTTGTATATTGTCATTCACTATGCTATCTTGGAAGTTGTCCTTTAGTGAGCTAGTAATGTTGTGTACTTTGCCACGGTGCATTAGCAACACAGTGGGCATCATATCTTCATTTGGATGATACACCTTAATATTTTGTAATGTAAAGTGTGTTAGTCCAGATATGAGGTTCATATTGGTTTCGTTTTCCTTCAAAAGGAGATTAGAAGGTTCAACCTATACAACTATACCCATGGGAATCTAATTTTTATTTTGATCTATGTGCAGATTAAGAGATGTGGAGAAATGGCACGCAAATTAAGATTTTTTCGTGAACAGATGTCAAAGGCTGGCCTCCCACCTTCTCCGGGCTCTTTGCCCCCTTCCATAGCGATTTTAGATGACCTTGAGGTATATTAACTGATCATATATCCTTTGCATTAGTGGTGTGGCATTACACCACGGATCTTCTCTATTTCAGGTCAAACTTGGGGACCTTGAGGCCGAGCTAGTTGAAATGAATGCAAATGGTGACAAGTTGCAGCGCTCCTTCAATGAACTTGCTGAATACAGGCTTGTTCTAGAAAAGGTATCTTTTCTTTTTCACTCAAAGCTCATATATATTAATTAGCCTTTGTTTAACTGAATACTGGATTTTTAAGATAAGGAGCTTACATTCTTATAGTTTAACCTTTATATACAAATTTTAAATTTGATTTTGTTTTATTTCTGTAGGCTGGTGAATTTTTCAACTATGCCCTGAGAAGTGCCGAGTCACAGCAGAGGGAATATGAAGCTAGTGAGGAGTCTCTGGAAGCTCCATTGTTGGCTGAGCAGGTATATAGCCATTTTAAGCTTTTCATTTCTCGGTATTTTATATATTCATTGTCTTCCTTTTTCACAGGAAAAATTGGTTGATTCATCAAAGCAAGTTAAGCTAGGATTTATTACTGGACTTGTTCCACGTGCTAAATCTTTAGCATTTGAGAGGATCTTATTCCGTGCTACCAGGGGAAATGTTTTTCTGAAGCAGGCTGAGGTGGATAATCCAGTGATAGACCCTGTATCCAGAGAAAAGGTATGCCACAGATTTTCTACTGCAAATGCTTGACCTTGAAGAATATAATTTAAATTGGTGAAAATATGTCTATGAGCAGCAATAGTGAGTCAATTTCATTGTACTGATAGTTTTTAATTCTTTATATTTCATTTTTTACACCGCAATATCTAACTTATTATGGATTTTTTGTTTTTATATTTAAGAATCTTGCTTCATTGTTTACCATTTGCTAAGCTAGTTAAATTTCTGCTAATCATAGCTTATCATCATTGCATGTCTTTGTATCGTGTCATATTATTCGCATGCAAATTCATTTTATAGCGCGTTTCTACATGCTTGTCCATTAGATTATTTTTTTCAATTGAAATGAAAATACTGTTGATGGGATTTAGGTAGAAAAGAATGTTATTGTGGTCTTCTTTTCTGGAGAACGAGCAAAAAACAAGGTTCTTAAGATATGTGAAGCCTTTGGAGCTAACCGTTATGCTATTGATGATAATATAGAAAAGCATTCTCAACTTATCCAAGAGGTTTGTGTTTTTGAATTTCTTAGACCTTGCCCTACTACCCCCTCATTTTTCTTCCATGATACTTGTCTAAGTTCACTTTTTTCCGTTAAAAACTTCAGGTTGATGCTAAACTATCCGAATTGAAGATTACAATTGATGCAGGACATGCACTCCGTGGAAGCCTATTGCAAACTATTGGGGAGCAGTTTGACCACTGGAATCTTTTAGTTTGTTATTGTTTCTCTAAATTTCAATTTTATAGCCAGATATTTATTTTCCTGTTTAGAGTTTATTTATGGCTATCTTCTTCATGCTGGTATAGGTAAAGAAGGAGACCGCCATTTACCATACCCTCAATATGCTCAGCATTGATGTCTCCAAGAAATGTTTAGTGGCGGAAGGGTGGGGTCCTGTTTTTGCTGCAGGAAAGGTACTTAGTTTTTCACATGCTGTATGATATCCAGCATCTCATGCAAAAGTTCCTTCCTGGCGACATGCAGTAATCTATCTTTTGATGCTATTAGAGAGTGGTTTCTTAGCGTATTAAACATGGAACTTCTTATTGTTTCAGATTCAAAATGCATTACATCGAGCAACTAAGGACTCCAACTCAGACGTTGATGCTATTTTCCAAGTACTGCATACTCGTGAGATGCCACCTACATATTTTCAAACAAATAAATTCACTTCAGCTTTCCAAGAGATCGTTGATGCTTATGGGTAAGGTTTTTTACTTTGACTTATAGCACATTAATATCGTGTACCCAAGCTGGTTTTGTGGCTTTAAAGCACTTCCTTTTTTATTTTGATAAATGCCTTTGGTTGTTGGAACCTACATATGCCAAGTATGAGGACGCTTCTCTTTAAATTGGTAAGTGGCACTGCAGTGGCTTATTAAATTGTCTAGGCCTGCAGTCCATGGTCCTTTTACTCTGTGACTAAACAACTTGTTTGGTCTTTTTGCTATCAGTGTTGAATATCTAAGGATTATTACTACTAGGTATAGAATTATCAATTGAATGTTCTAATTACTGGATTTTTGGCAGGGTCGCCAAGTACCAGGAAGCAAATCCTGGTGTTTTTACTATTGTCACATTCCCATTTCTATTCGCTGTCATGTTTGGAGACTGGGGACATGGGATATGCCTTTTGCTTTGTACATTGTTTTTGATTATCAGAGAAAAAAAGTATCTCAGTCAGGTACATTTTTTTACCATGAATATTTTTTCAGTGCCATATTTTTCTGTATTTTTAAGAATTCTGAGTTTGCTTAGGAAGTGAATGCTACATTAAGTAATTTTTTTAATCACATTCCTCATTCATAGTGCTTCAAGACTGGCATTTGGTAAGTGTGCACTGTTTCATGGGATTGTTTTGTTTTTCCCATCACTTAACTTATTTATTTTGATCATCCGTTATTCAATTGATTAGGGAACCACATGTTCAATTGGAAACAGAATGAGCAATTTTTAAGATTGTTTTGTGTACAATCTAATGTGGTGTTTGTTATGTTAGCCTCTTGGGCTTTTATATGTTATTTTTTGATGACCTCATGAGCCAATTTGTACTTGACCGACCTGTTATTACCAATTTCCATGATCAAATTGATGTGTTTGTGCAGAAACTTGGAGACATTATGGAGATGACCTTTGGTGGGCGTTACGTAATTATGTTGATGTCAATTTTCTCAATCTACACGGGATTGATCTATAATGAATTTTTCTCTGTACCATTTGAATTATTTGCACGATCAGCATATGTTTGTCGTGATCCGGCCTGCAGGTATTTCATCAGCAAGTTTCAATCGCCAATCAGTTCCTGAACTTTTCCTTGTTAAAAGTGTTTTTCTTACTGCAGGGATGCTACTACTATTGGCTTGATCAAGTCCCGAGATACTTATCCATTTGGAGTAGACCCTGCTTGGCACGGGACGCGCAGCGAGCTGCCCTTCCTTAACTCATTAAAAATGAAAATGTCAATCTTAATTGGTGTTGCCCAGATGAATCTGGGAATAATATTGAGCTATTTCAATGCAGTGTATTTCAAGAATGGCTTGAACATCTGGTGAGATGATGTACCTGATTGCTTATGACTTCTTACTAGTTGTTGCATCTAAATCAACTTCCAGATGCTTATTGCTTTAGTTCTCAAGCATTTGGAAATGTGTGTCGCTGTTAAAAACGTTGATTTCTTATGTATTTTCAGGTTTCAGTTTATTCCACAGATGATATTCTTGAACAGTCTTTTTGGCTACCTTTCTATTCTCGTCATTATTAAGTGGTACACTGGATCCCAAGCTGATTTATACCACGTTATGATATATATGTTTCTCAGTCCTACCGATGAACTTGGTGACAACCAGCTTTTCCCTGGTCAGAAACCAACTCAGGTTGATATTTGCGATTATCGTTTTCTTTACAAGTCGAATGCATATTTTTTCCTGCCATGAAAACTCAATCATTTTGTATCATCTTCAGCTTGTCTTGTTACTTTTGGCCCTTGTTTCTGTCCCATGGATGCTTCTTCCCAAGCCTTTTCTTCTGAAGCGTCAACATGATGTATGCTTCTATACTCTCGTTGTTTGGCTTAATTTTTTTTATTTGGTCTCACAACTTGTTTGCATCTGTTTTTAGAGGCACCAGGGAACAGCATACGAGCCAGTTCCAGATACGGATGGTTCTTTGCTGTCAGAAGCAAATAATGATTCTCATGGTCATGAAGAATTTGAATTCAGTGAAGTGTTTGTCCATCAACTCATACACACCATAGAATTTGTTCTTGGGGCAGTTTCAAATACAGCTTCTTATCTTCGATTATGGGCTCTGAGGTATGTATGCATGCCTATTTATGTCATTCTTGTTTCTTTTTCCTCATTTCCTATCCATTGTTGGTTATCAATCAGCCTTGCACACTCGGAGTTGTCCAGTGTGTTCTATGAGAAAGTTCTACTTCTCGCTTGGGGGTAAGCCGATTTCTGATTTCATTGACCAACAATTGTTCGGAACTTTCGGATTTCTCATTACCTTGTGCTGCAGGTACAATAATATAATCATCCTGGTGATCGGTATCGTTGTCTTTGTTTGTGCCACTGTTGGAGTACTGCTGGTTATGGAAACACTGAGTGCCTTTCTCCATGCCCTGAGGCTTCATTGGGTGGAGTTCCAGAATAAGTTTTACGAGGGAGATGGGTATAAATTCTACCCATTCTCATTCATTACACTTGATGTTGATGATGAATGAGTCATTAAAGCTACTTGGTGAGTGCATAAATTGAAGTTGTTTCATTTTGTATCTCTGCCTGCCACACTTTTCTTGTCTTGTAATATTGCCAACAATAACTAATAAGCACTCCTGCATTTGATACATATATGTTATTCATCCCATCCTATCCCATCACCGATTATGATTTTATTAACATTTGTAAGATAATATGTTGTATAAATTCCTATAAACTCATACCGGGTATCATCCAGTGGGCTAGTTTTGGATCGAATCACCATCTCATTTAACAAGGGCGTTCTAATTTGCATAAAAAAAATATTATTAATATCATTTTCGAAAGATTCATTATTTTATCGAAATTTGTAAATAATGTTTTAATTTTAATCTGCGAGTCTTTATGGTCGCTGATGTGAGATTGTCATTTAGATTGATTAAAGAAGGTTGAGTTTGATTTTTTAGTTGTGGCGATGTGCGATTTTGCGGCGAATGGCCTCTTACCTGAAGAGGAACATCGGAAATCTACCAAGGATGAAACTGCAGGAGTTGATGCCGATTCAGATCCTGATTTTTTTACTTGCTTGCTCCAGCCGCCTAATTCCGATCTTAATTACATTGGGATCCGCCGTCTCCTCCTTTATCGCAAGGCGGAGGCAGGTGTGCGTCGGCGTAAGGTATTTTTTGAAGTCATCCATGGATATGCTGATTAAATTTCTGGATGAAATCGACGTCATGGCTTCTTCATTACGAAGCACGTCAACTGTTGTTGAAAATATAATTGTCTCATTTACGGATTTGGGGATGAAATTTGAATTGGCTTATAAAAGAGAAGGTGCACCATAATAAATGTTTTGTTCAAAGTTTTTTACAATGTGGTTTTGCGCACTCCCATCAGGTTCTATAATTCCAAACAACTGGTGTTATATTTGCATAAAATATGGCCAATAAGCTTGTCTATGTTCCACTAGAACACCAATTTGTTAGTGAAGTTTATATGTTATCTGCCATGGACACGGTGCTTCGATTTTGGGTGCAATTAGGTTCTTTGTTGCTTTATGTTGTGATGTTAGTATTGCTAGCTTGAAATGACATTTATGTTAAATGATGAACTGAATGAAGAAATGTTTATTACCTTTGCGATGCTCCTTTAAATTGTTCTGTGCTCATGATTTCCTAGTACTACCTTTCAAATTTTGTTCCACCTGAGATATGTAGTCATACAAATACCTTATTCAACAATTTTGTGATGAAAAACATATACTGGGAAATTTATTTTATTCAGTAAGTGATACAGTCACATTACAGGATTGGAGATGTAATGGAAAAGGTTATGTCGCCTACCGAAATTACATTAGTAGGAGGAGTGATGGCGAAAGTGGGCAATCAGCAAGTGTTATAAGCACAGCAGGGCAGAGGTTTGTAACTAGTTATTGTATTTCATGCAAACAATCACTTCAATCACCATACGACCTCTGCACAAAAAAATCTTAGTTTCCCAAGCATAGGTTTTGTATTCAGCTTGTTCAATGCTGCTATGTCATTCATCATGTGAGACTATTTTTCAAGCTTGTCTTTTATACAATTCTGACATCAGGTTAATTTACTGGTTGATGCATCAGTGGAAGATGGATGCCATCTCGAAGTCCACTTCCACAATTTCTTCATACAGACAAGTGGAGTGTTAGTGCGGTCTGTTTCTTTTTGCACCACTTACCTCGTAAATTTAATCATCAGCCCTAATTTTGGAAATTTTGCCTGAACATATAGGGCGTCCAAACTGCTATAAAATCTCATAGTCGCAGTCAGAGTTTCAGCTCGAGTGCAAGTGATATAGAGCACCCTCGTAAAAAGAGTGAACCTCCGGCATACTCCTTTGTTGGAATGCACTGTATATTTGACCAATGCAAGGCAATGGGTAATTTAAATCTCAGGTTTTCTTTTGTTATTGGAATTTCTTCTCTTTCTCCAGCCATGCATAAATACTTCATGGGTGGATTTTTATAGTGAAGGTTGTGAAATTTGGACATATGAGTTCGGATCTACTTGCTTTTGGAGCATCTGATGGAAGTTTAACAGTTTGTAGTGTGTCCATTCCATCAATTCTGAAGCAGCTGATGGGGCATATAAAAGATGTCACAGGTCGGATTAACTCGTAGTTATGTTTACTCTTCCATGCTTTTATGTTTCGTAATAGATATGAAATAACTTTACAAAGAAGACCAATTTTGAAGGAAAATATGCTGTTATTACTCGACAGTAAGCCCTTTCCTGGCTAATACCTTATGATTAAGGCATTGTTGTACAAAAAAAAATAATGCGGTATCGCATGATATCTATACAACTGGATTTGCAAAAGGGGTCCTATTCCATTCAACTATCTTTCCTGGCCCTAATGGCTATGGTTGTTAGAATTTTGGATAAGTTATTATCAGAAAAACTGCATTCTGGAAAGTTGTTTTTCTTTGCTTTATCGAGATGTATTGTATATTAGTTTATGGGGCTCTCTGCCGCTCTTGGGTTTTTCAATATTTGTGTTTAACTCTGATGAAATTTTCAGATTTTGAATTCTCTGCAAATAATCAGTATATTGCATCTGCTTCTGTTGATAAGACCGTGCGTGTGTGGGATATCTCCCAAGGCATTTGTATGCGAGTCATTTATGGAGTCTCCTCACAACTTTGTATCCGCTTTCATCCAGTGAGAAAATAGAATTTTATTTATAGTTATTTTTACCTGTCTTGATACATGAATAAATCAGTCAATGGCCATGGTGTTTTTCCCTCCTAAGTTTTTGCTTTATTTCTGCAGGTGAATAACAATTTTCTTTCAGTAGGCAACTCTAACAAAGAAATAGTTGTGAGTTGCCTACCATTTTACTGTGTGTTAGATATTCATTTTCTTCCAGAAGTTCAAAGTTTCTCAAGGTCCTCATCGTTTTCATTCTATTATCATTTGCACTCTAGGTGTACAATTTCAGTACAGGGAGGACAATCAACAAGTCTACTTTCGACAGTGAGGTGACAGCTTTGGACCACGATCACACTGGTCAACTCATGTTCTGCGGTGATTCTAGGGTACATGAATGAATCACGTGCCCTGTAAAATGTTTCATAATTTTGTTTCAAGAAAATTTATTTACCAACATTGTCATGCAGGGATGCTTATACACAGTAACCATGAACTCTCACACTGGAGTGGTGACACGTGCCCACAGATATCGCAGTGGAACCAAGTCTCCAGTTACAACTGTGCAATACAGAATATTTTCTTTGCTTGCACGAGGCCCTGTTCTGCTGACCTTTTGTCGTGATGGGAGCCTGTCTTTCTTCAGGTTAGCTTCAGCCTTATGTTTAAATGGTGGATACAGTCTGATTTGATGGTGATGTGTAGTGTATCCTTGGAGGTGCAAGGCTACTTGACGCTTCGATGTTCGCTTAAATTAACACCTCGATTGTACAGCATCCACGCTTCATTCTGCCCCTTGCTTTCACTAGAGAAAGGGGAATTTATAGGTATGTTGTGTATATTTGAATTTCAGTTTGCAATTTAATTTTGCACCAAAATTTAGTTGCTGGGAGCGAGGATGCAAATGTCTACTTCTACGATCTCACAAGACCAAAGCATACTTGTGTGAACAAACTGCAGGTTCTTCCAAACCTAAAATTTATTCTGCCTTTATTAAATAACACAAACTTCAAGTTGAAGGTGCCTGCTATATTTATGTTTATTTGGGAATTGGACAAGCGCATTTTTTCATATTATTATGATGGGGTTTATGAGCTATAAGTTTATAAATTGAATTGCAGGGGCATAGTTATCCTGTGATAGGTGTGGCATGGAATAATGGAGAAAATATGCTGGCTTCTTCTGATTTTGGTGGGACTGTCATTGTTTGGAAGCGAGAGAACAAATTCAAGACAAATCCTAGGAACCATGCCCATCCAACCTGGGGGGGAATTCCACCCTGAACAACAAGCCAAACCAAACCAAACCGATAGATAATAATTGTCTCATTTATAAATCACTTACTTCACATATTCATATGCTCGTGTGTTGTTTGATTGTGGCTGTGGTTGTGGTTGATGTCTCGCTTGTATTTAAAAATAATTCAGAAATAATATTTCAATTAAAATTAAACCGAACAAACGGTTTAAGAAACACGACCTTGGCGCTTTTCCTACACGACGTTTTTCAATTATTGATTATTCTATTCATGAACTGCAATTGCTTCCACTTGTTGCTGTTTTTGGAATTGATTTTCATGTATCCCGGCTTCGGATGGCTTCAAATGAAAAATTATCCGTGATTAAGGCACGATCAATTGCTTTTTGTTTTACTTGTGTGAGCTTAGTTTGAGTCAGATGACTTGTTTGATTTAGGGCGCGCTAAATTGCTCATGGTGGGCGCCGGTGGTATTGGCTGCGAGCTGCTCAAGACCCTCGTGTTAACTGGTTTCATTGATATCCATATCGTGAGTTTTATTTTCCTAGGCTCGAGGAACTTTTATTCAGTTTTGTTTGTACAGACGGTTCCCTGATTCTTAATGCGTTTCCTCTTTTAGGGATTGTAATTAGGGTTTTAGGAAAGGCGCTTTTACCTTCAGTTTCTTCTTTCTCTGTTTTCTACTTGCATCTGATTTTCTTTTTCTATAATATATTTAGTTAGGGCGTGGGACGCTGCCAATTACATTGTGAGAATTTGTTTATCTTCTTTGATTATTTTGGATGCCTCTTGTTTCAGAGTGATACTATTTGTCATTTTTGTTCTGATACCTGTCTCACTTTATATTTTCTTATGGTTTTTTCCTACTTTTTTATTGATATTTTGTGTAGACTTAGTCTCGGGTCTATGTTGTGTAATTGTAATTGCTAGATTGACATGGATAGCATTGAAGTTAGCAATCTAAACAGGCAATTCTTGTTTCGTCAATCACATGTTGGCAAATCCAAGGCTAAAGTGAGTTCGGCCTAATATTTTATATATTTTCTCGGTTTTTTAAAATTTTACACATGATATTTGAGCAGGTTGCTCGTGATGCGGTGCTGAAATTTAGGTCTCATGTCAGCATTACACCATATCATGCTAATGTGAAAGATTCCGAGTTTAATGTGTGTGTAGAAACAGGTACATCACAAAGAAAGTCGATTTTTTTGTAATCGTAAATTATGAGCAAGATTTTTGTAATGCAATTTGCTACTAATTTTCCCCTATTGGAATTCTATTTAAAAAGAATCCAGGTAAAATAATATTCATGCCTTGAATTAATGCAAGGAAATTATTCAATAAAAAGTAAAAACAGCGTTAATGAGACTGAAGACTCCTGAAATACATTTTATTGGTTTTTCTATTACATTTTATATAAATTATGTAAGTGGTTCAAGTATTTTGATGTAATTTAATATACGTTGTTATACTTTAAGTTATATACTAAAAGTTCAAATTAAATTATTATAATTCAAAAGAAATTAAAACACAAATTTTAAAAATGCTTGACCAATATAATGTATTTCCTTTAATTTAATGTAAATTTTGGAAATTTTGAGAACTTCAAATAAATTATTAAGGTGAATATATACTTTTTCCACAAATATTTAGAATTATTAGCGTACCTTGACATATTATTAAGTGCTTTGGCTTCATCGAACGCTAATGATGAATAGCTGAGAAAGGAGAGAAATACACAATTCTAAAAAGTAGCCTAAGAAATACACATAAGATCATCTCTACCATGTTCATCCGTAAATTTCACTCTCTCTTCCACATCAGTTTTCTCGAATATAATTTTTTAATTTTATTCAAGGGCATTTAAAAAATTTTCAAGGACATTTTGATCATTATATATCAAAATTGATATATATTGTTAATTGAGAGACATAAGATGTATTATTCAAAATCGAGGGATCAAAATTGTCACATCGTGTAATTGGAGGGACTAAAATGAATTAAACCCCTTATGTATTATATAGAGTAACTGGACCAGGGGATTTCCCACAGTAGCCGCCAAGGTATTGGTGGTATAAGTGATAAATTACCCAGCATAAAAAATGTTTACCTTCATTGAAATTTCATGTGAATGGTTGCAAACTGTGGAGTAAATCCCTAGACAAAGATCACATTATGAAAATGAGATGATGAAAAACCTCTTAGAAATATGAATAGGGTAACAAAAACATAAGCTCTAACATTCTAGAACTCGCATGATTGTCTGCTTACAAAGAACTACAATGTTTGAGTCACATTCATTGTTCACAAGATTACTGAAAATCAGAAACTACAAGAACAATATAACTAACAAAAGAAGAATACAGGTTTTTAGTACTGCTTTCAAAATATAAATAACGAACAAGTTATGTTTGAATAGAACAAAAAACACACTTCATGAGTACGTCAACATTATCTAGAAACGTCAAAAGTAACAAAGTCTGGATACGAATATCCTAATCTTCTGACTGATTTAACTAACAGAAGAACGGAAAACGATAGAAAAAAAAGAGAATTCGTCTTTGATCTGAAACATATCATATTTGCAGAGTCTAGATGCGAATATCCTAACACAACAGCAGTAAACCGCTAGAAAAAAGATAATTCGTCTTTGATCGGAAACAAATGCAGTAGCATATACTAGTCACTATCAGGTTTTCAGCGTAAACAAAAGCTAATTCTAGAGCAGAGAAACATACCAGATCTGGATGCAAATATCCTAATCACAGTGAGATAACTAGCAAAACAACAGAAAAACACTAGAGAAAAAAAGAAAATTGTCTTTGATCCGAAAAAATACATTACCATATACAAGTCACTATAAGCTTTTCAGCGTAAACAAAAGCTAATTCTAGCGGTCAGATCGGATGGAATCCTAATTCTATAGGTCAGAAACACATACCAGTTGGTATCGCTCCGACGTAATCGCTTCTAGCAACTGGCGTTTCTCGATGATTCGTTTCGTGTAGCGTTCAAAAACATATACCATATCGACTCCGAATCCTAGAAACCAGTGTTTCTCGGATGATCAGTTTCGTGTAGCGTTCAGAAACATATGCCAGATCGAATCCGAATCGTCCGACGTACTTTTTTGTTGGAATGTAAATAAATCGCAAATACGAATCGTCCGACATACTTTCTTCCTGGCAATCGGGGTTCGGATAATCAATTTCGCCTCTTCGAGAGGATTAGAAGTCACTTGCTAACGCTAAAGCGAATGCCATAAGGCTGTTAAATTAAATACAAGTCATAAACCTCTTCTGTTTTCAAAATTCAAATGTGACCCGACCCGCCCCTCTTGTTTAACTGGCGGTGTTGCATTGCATGTGTTGGGTATTGGAGTCTCTAATGTGAAAATTAAAATTCAATTTTTGTATTATGTTAAATACAAATATTTGAAATTGTAATTGCAACCAAATCAGTATATTATACACCGATAAACCATTAAGAGACTACTTGTAATATAAACTCATTTTATTCACATTTAGTTATTATTATTCATTGCATGCATATTAAGTATTATTCAGTGCCCAGCCCCATGGTGATGATGTCCAGGAAGCTTCTCTTTGATCTTCTCAATGATGCCTTTCTTCTCATGTTCCGGTTCAACTCCTTCCGTCGTAGTCACAATTTCCGGCTGTGTTTCCTTCTTTTCAAGATGCTTTCCTCCTCCTAAAGCCTCCTTAATATTCTTCTTTACTCCCTTCTTCCTTCTACCACCTTCCCCGTCGTCCTCCGACTGAGGAGGAGCACAATATTATATTAATAAAAAAGTTGATCAGAGAAGCATACCGAGCTGGAAGAACTGGACCCGGAGCGAAGAAGCTGCTCTTGGCCGTGCTCCGCCGTAGCAACGCCCTTGAGGTGCATAGGGTTACCGTACTCGTCGGTTAGCTGAACCGGCTTCCCGTACTGGTCAGTTAACTGAACAGGGTTTCCGTGCTCGTCTCGTAGCTCTGCCATCACATTCTTTTATCTTTAGATCAGATGACGCGATTGAGGGATATTTAAAAGGGAAATGGGAACAAGTGAGTTTGTGCATGTAAACGACGCGTGTAGAATGAAGGAAGCGGCGGTGAAGTTACACGCTGACACGCAGGCTATGCTTGTAAACGTAATGAATTGTGGATAAGTATAAAAAAACAAGCTCAGTATAAAGGACCTAGAAATATGACAAAAAAAACAAGCACGTAACCTTTGTAACTCCAAATCCTTATTTATTGATGACAACCATGTCCTTTACAGTGACACTCTGTGTGTCCGATCTGAAAAGAATAGAAAGAATGAGAGCTACAAATCTACAATTACACTTGAGTACAATGAAAATGTATGTAGTAATGAAATATATATGAATGGGGTGTTGAATTGAGTAGTTAGGAACCTGGAATCATTTGCAGAATGAAAAAGGGATTAGGGATTTGGAGCAATTGAATGACGAAAAAGTATTTCATTTGAGTAAAGCAAAAGTATTTATAATGGGTCAAAATGCTCCACTATTCATCAGTTAAAAAAACGTAAATACGACATAGTAATAAGTAAAGCATCAACTTCATTTCCTTGCTGTCATCGTATTCACTCTCATGTCTTCATCAGTTTCATCAACACCCCCTGATTGATGATGTTGCAACATTTTGAAACTCCTGGTTGGATATAACTCCGATCTTGGACCTGTGATGTGTAAACAACAACTTACCGAGACTTTTAGTGAAAATATCCGCTCGCTGATCCTCAGATTTAACATATTTGAACTCAATTTTTTTGTCCTTTATAGCTTCTCTCAAAGCATGAAATTTCACTTTGATGTGTTTTGTTTTGCTGAAATGAGTTGGATCTTTTGCAATGGATATTGCAACTTGATTATCGAGATGTAATAAGGTGGGTTGTTTCTGTGCAAGATTGATGTCTTCGAGAATCTGCCTAATCCATCTGTTCTGATTTGAAGCTAGAGCAGCGGCAATATACTCCGATTCTGTAGTTGACTGAGCCACCACCTCCTGTTTTTTCATACACCAAGAAAACGGACAATTATTTAAGAAGAAAATGTACCCTGAAGTGCTCCTGGCATCTTCTGATCTGGCATAATCGCTGTCTGCATAACCCATCAGAGTAAGATAAATTTCAGATTCAAAGCAAGGCAAAAAAAGTTTGTAATCTATGTTCCTTTAATATATCTGAGTACCCTTTTAGCTAGTAATAAGTGACTGGTTTTTGGTCGATGCATGTATCGTGATAACACATTCACAATATAATTCAAGTCATGACGAATATTTGATAAGTAAATCAAACTCCCCACAATACCTCTAAATATTCCAGCATCAGCATTCGATTTAGATTCAAAAGCAGAAATTTTCATCTTAAATTCAACAGGAGTGACTACTGAATTTGCCTCCAACATATTGTATCTTTTCAAAATCTCCAAGCAGTATTTTTTCTAAGAGATAAATGTACCTATTTCACGAAGTTGAGAAATTTACATCCCTAAGAAATAGTGTGCTTCACCTAGATCAGTCATTTCGAAAAATTGAATAAAAAATTTCTTGAGCTCATGGAGGCAGTTTTCATCACTTGACGTAATCAATAAATCATCGACATAAAGCTATACAAGAACAATATTGTTACCTTCAGTATGTTTTGTGAAGACTGAATGTTCTCCATTTGTTTTGTTAAATCCGAACTCATTCAAGATGCCATTTATCCGTTCATTCCAGGCTCGTGGAGCCTGTTTTAGGCCGTAGAGGGCCTTTTTCAGTCTATAGACTTTTCTATCCTATCCATTTTTCAAATATCCCTCGGGTTGTTCAACGTAAACTTCCTCCTTGGGAATCTCATGCAAAAAAACAGTCTTAACGTCCATGTGGTGTACTTTCCACTTCAAACAAGCTGCTATGGATAATAATAACTTTATTGAACCAATACGAGCCACGGGAGCAAACACCTCATTATAATTAATACCTTGTATTTGAGAATATCCTTTCACCACGAGTCTAGCTTTGAACTTGTTTACGCTTCCATCCGAGTTTAGTTTGGTTTTGTAAATCCATTTTACTCCTACAACCAATTTGTCTTTTGGTTTCTCCACCTATTCCCAAGTGTCATTCTTTTCTATTGATTCTATCTCAGCAGTCATTGCATCTTTCCCTTTGTCCAAACAAAGAGTTTCTGAATAACTTAAAGGATCATTAATGCAAACATTAGCATGAAAATCAATTTGTTCAGTTTCATCATATATTTCAGCAAGGTCTCGCATACGCACATGGGCATCATTATAATCATAATCATAATCAGTATAATCCGATTGAGAGTTTGATTCACCTTTATTTTCCAGATTTGTTTGTGTAATTTCAGTCTCCTCATGATCCTCGGGTACTTGTTCAACTGATTGGTCCAAATTTTCTTCAATTTCATCAATGGAAGGTTGCTGCATTGATGCTTCAGGTTCTGAATTTGTATTTTCCTCATGGTCTTCTTCATAGATTCTGTGAATGTTCCTTTGTTCAATCTCATCTGATTTGTTTTCATCACCTGAAATAAATGAAGTACAGTTCTTAATTGTGTGGTTTGTCCAATCCCATTCTTTATTTTCATCAAAAATCACATCTCTACTAATACACATTTTTTCTTCGGAAGTGAATAAAATTATATATCCTTTTACCCCACTAGCATAGCCCATAAATACTCCAGCTTTTTATTTTTTCTTTAATTTTGTTCTTTTTGTTGCTGGAATGTGTACATGACATACACAACCGAAGATTTTAAGATTTTTAACAGAGTTTTTGTAGCCATGACATAGTTCAAAAGATATCTTTCCACTAAGAGATCTCGAAGGAAGCATGCTTAATAAATATACAGCGGTGGACGCTGCTTCAACCCAACATTGTGAATGTAGATTTTTTTCAAAAAATCATGCACTTCACCATTTCGATTATAGTTCTATTTTTCTGTTCACTCACTCCATTTTGCTCAGAAGTATATGGAGTGGTGTATTGATGAATCATTCCTTCCACTTTGCAAAGTTCTAGAAAAACAATGGATGTAAACTCACCTCCGTTATCAGATATAATCATCTTTAATTTCTTACCAAATTATCTCTCAGTCATGGATTTGAATATCTTAAAGGCTGTTAAACTTTTGGATTTACATTTCAGAAAATATATCCAACAGAATCTGCTGAAGTCGTCAATAAATATGATAAAATATTTGTTTCCACTCCAGGATTGTTCCTTGAATTGACCACATAGGTCAGTGTGTATCAACTCAAGTTTTTCATATGCTCGTGTTAAGCCCTGAGTGAAGGCTTTTCTTGTCTGTTTGACTTTTTGACATATTGTACATGTAAAATTTATGTATTGTAAATTAGACAAATCAAGAGTCATACATGATTTTTGCAGGATCTTCAAGTTTCGGATGCCATAATGACAAGTCTTCTATGTCATTTCTGTGACTCTTTCATCATATTTAGGTTTATCTCAGTATCTGCAGATTATACAAGAAATAAATTATTCTCCAAAAGTTCAGAAATAATTGAGGATTTTATCATGGAGTGTTCTATTCTGCAAGTTAGGCCTTCGAAATGTATTCTGAAATTCTGTCGAAGCAATTGTCCCATGCTGAGTAGATTTTGTTTTAGGTCGGGAACAAACATAACTTCTTCAATTTTGGATTGGTCTCTGATTTCCTTTCAACAACACTGAGACAATTCCTTTAACATACACAATATGACATGTTGTTGATCTGATAGGTTTTTTGGAGTGTTTCCTTGAGATTCATAAATAGTGATTTATCCTTGCACATATATTTCGAACATCCACTATCTAGAATCCATCCCGATATTGTGTCAAATATTGTAAGGAGACTGATTTCTAGATCACAAAAATCCTCAAATATGGAGATTTCAGTTGAGTTGGCTTGTTCACTGGTTTGTTTTGCCATGGGGCATACTCGATCGATGTGTCCTAATTTTTCACAAATTTTACACTTGGTATCAGGTCTCCACCAACAGACTTCTGGTTTATGGCCAAATTTTGCGGCAAACATTTGGGTTTTTCTTTCTTTGCCTCCAGTTTGTTTCACCCGCATTGTTTGTATTCATTTGGTTATCTGTATTGATGCTTTTGGACTACCTTCATCTGAAGCAAATGTAGCTTCAGCAGTGGTACCTGATTTAGCTTCGAATCCATCTTCACAATCTACAGTTGTTTCTTCCCCAACAACTCGCCCCCGATTATCCCACCTGAAGCTGGGAAAATCTCTGTACAGGCGATCGTCAGATTATACTTGTCTTTAGCAGAAGCACAACAAGCAGCCACCATTCAGTAGAGATAAAATACTAAAAGAGTACATTAAAGTTAATGTAATCAAGAGCAAAATACCATGAATCAACTCATCAAATATATCAAAAAGCAACCTATGAAATGATCACTCATTTTAAACAAATTTCAGCTTTCATTTTTAGACATAGGCATCGCTGTTTGTTACAATCAACGAAAATGAAACATCCATGGACGTGAGTTTTAGTAGAAATTTATAATCATTACGCTCTCAGTATGACTATTACCCTTGCCATGCCCACAAAAAAAGTCAACCATATTAGGGAATGATTGAGGATTCTCTAAATATTAAATCTCAATTTTGTTGGGTTGATTGAATGATGTTGAATTTAGAAAATTGATGATCAAAAGTTGACATTGAACATTATAAGGATTTGATATATTTAAAAATCAATTCAAGATTTACATATTGTAAATCATTTGAAATTTAAAAAAAATCTCTTGATATATCTATGCCTTGTCCGAACCATGCAATATAGCTTTCACATATGCTTGTGTGGATGGATGATTACTTGAAATATTAAAAAATAATAAATTTATATTTATTTAATCATATATCTCTAGATTAGTAAAGAAGAATTCAAATACCTAATTTCTTCCTGTATAATAATGATAGAATTACACATGGATCTTTTCATTCATATCCATATTCTTATCCCAAAAACCAAACACATTTCCCAATTGTTGTACGTTATCTTAATAAATAAATAAAATTATTTTAATTTACCTCACATCTTTAGTACACATAATGTATATGATTTTGGGTAAAAAGATTGAAAATGTACATAAAAGAAGCCTATTCTAAGGGGTTATAATGGTAATTTGATATTTAGAGTCGCTTTAGTACATACTCAAGGTTGCTGAAAAAGTGAGATGTGGCTCCATTTGCATTTNCGGGTTGTTCAACGTAAACTTCCTCCTTGGGAATCTCATGCAAAAAAACAGTCTTAACGTCCATGTGGTGTACTTTCCACTTCAAACAAGCTGCTATGGATAATAATAACTTTATTGAACCAATACGAGCCACGGGAGCAAACACCTCATTATAATTAATACCTTGTATTTGAGAATATCCTTTCACCACGAGTCTAGCTTTGAACTTGTTTACGCTTCCATCCGAGTTTAGTTTGGTTTTGTAAATCCATTTTACTCCTACAACCAATTTGTCTTTTGGTTTCTCCACCTATTCCCAAGTGTCATTCTTTTCTATTGATTCTATCTCAGCACTCATTGCATCTTTCCCTTTGTCCAAACAAAGAGTTTCTGAATAACTTAAAGGATCATTAATGCAAACATTAGCATGAAAATCAATTTGTTCAGTTTCATCATATATTTCAGCAAGGTCTCGCATACGCACATGGGCATCATTATAATCATAATCATAATTAGTATAATCAGATTGAGAGTTTGATTCATCTTGATTTTCCAGATTTGTTTGTGTAATTTCAGTCTCCTCATGATCCTCGGGTACTTGTTCAATTGATTGGTCCAGATTTTCTTCAATTTCATCAATGGAAAGTTGATGCATTGATGCTTCAGGTTCTGAATTTGTATTTTCCTCATGATATTCTTCATAGATTTTGTGAATGTTCCTTTGTTCAATCTCATTTGATTTGTTTTCATCACCTGAAATAAATGAAGTACAGTTCTTAATTGTGTGGTTTGTCCAATCCCATTCTTTATTTTCATAAAAAATCACATATCTATTAATACACATTTTTCCTTCGGAAGGGAATAAAATTATGTATCCTTTTACCCCACTAGCATAGCCCATAAATACTCAAGTTTTTTTTTCCTCTAATTTTGTCCTTTTTGTTGCTCGAATGTGTACATGACATACACAACCCAAGAGTTTAAGATTTTTAACAGAGTTTTTGTAGCCATGCCATAGTTCAAAAGATGTATTTCCACTCAGAGATCTCGAAGGAAGCATGCTTAATAAATATACAGCGGTGGACGCTGCTTCAACCCATCATTGTGAATGTAGATTTTTTTCAAAAATCAGGCACCTCACCATTTCGATTATAGTTCTATTTTTCCGTTCACTCACTCCATTTTGCTCATAAGTATATGGAGTGATGTATTGATGAATCATTCCTTCCACTTTGCAAAGTTCTAGAAAAACAATGGATGTAAACTCACCTCCGTTATCAGATATAATCATCTTTGATAAAATATTTGTTTTCACTCCAGGATTGTTCCTTGAATTGACCACATAGGTCAGTGTGTATCAACTCAAGTTTTTCATATGCTCGCGTTAAGCTCTGAGTGAAGGCTTTTCTTGTCTGTTTGCCTTTTTGACATATTGTACATGTAGAATTTATGTATTGTAAATTAGGCAAGTCAAGAGTAATACCTGATTTTTGCAGGATCTTCAAGTTTCGGATGCCATAATGACCAAGTCTTCTATGTCATTTCTGTGACTCTTTCATCATATTTAGGCTTATCTCAGTATCTGCAGATTGTACAAAAAATAAATTATTCTCCAAAAGTTCAGATATAATTGAGGATTTTATCATGGAGTGTTCTATTCTGCAAGTTAGGCCTTTTAAATGTATTCTGAAATTCTATCGAAGCAATTGTCCCATGCTGAGCAGATTTTGTTTTAGGTCGGGAACAAACAAAACTTCTTCAATTTTGATTGGTCCATGATTTCCTTTCAACAACATTGAGACAATTCTTTTACATACACAATATGACATGTTGTTGATTTGACAGGTTTTTTGAGTGTTTCTTTGAGATTCATAAATAGTGATTTATCATTGCACATATGTTTCGAACATCCACTATCTAGAATCTATCCCGATATTGTGTCAAATATTGTAAGGAGACTGATTTCTGGATCACAAAAATCCTCAAATATGGAGATTTCAGTTGAGTTGGCTTGTTCACTGGTTTGTTTTACCATGGGGCATACTCGATCGATGTGTCCTAATTTTTCACAAATTTTACACTTGGCATCAGGTCTCCACCAACAGACTTCTGGTTTATGGCCAAGTTTTGCACAGTGAGGGCAAACATTTGGGTTTTCCATTCTTTGCCTCCAGTTTGTTTCACCCGCATTGGTTGTATTCATTTAGTTATTTGTATTGATGCTTTTGCCTTTATTTAAGGCCATTGCTAAAGCCTCAAATGTGTCATTGCTTATTAGAGCCAATTCATTTTTAACTACGCTTTCTTCAAATTCTGGTGGTCTCATTGAGATCCTTTTTTCAGAAGCTTGTAAAGAACTAATGAAGTCGTTGAAACTGATTTTCTCCTTAGTGACTTTAAGCAATTTCTTAACTTTTTCACATTCCTCTAATACATTAAGTTTGTGTTCAAATCTCTTTGGTATACTCATGGTTGCTTTTTCAATAACATTTTCATCACTAAGATCTCCTCCGAGAGCTCTTATTTCATTTACAATTTTTACGGTCATGTCATAATATTCTTGGAGGGTCTCCTTATGGTGCATTCTATTCGCCTCGAAGTCAGCCATTTTATTTCGTACGTGTATTTTTCTAATTTGATCTCATCCCTCGTACATCTCCTTAAATCTATCCCAAATTTGCTTAGGATTTTGACAATTGGCTATTTTATCAAACATGTTTTCAGTCATAGCTTCATGAAATATTGTCATGGCATTGTATTTTAGTATTATATACTCGTCATATAATTTTTTCTCTGCTTCAGTCGAATAAGATGTTATGGAGGCATGGTCATATTTTTCAATTACTCGCCACAGATTATGAACGTTAAGATACATGGTTATCTTAATCGCCCACGTAAAATAGTTCGTACCGTCAAGAATAGACAAACCTTGCAAACCTCTAGTCGTTGTCATTTTCTGCTGCTATTCTGGTTCTTTCCCTTTTCACCGGCTTAGTGAGGTTTAAGATCAGGTTCCTTCCCAGATTTGCTCTGATACCATGTTTATTTGAGTAGTTAGGAACCTAGAATCGTTTGCAGAATGAAAAAGGGATTCGGGATTTGGAGCAATTGAACGACGAAAAAGTACTTCATTTGAGTAAAGCACCAACTTCATTTCTTTGCTGCCTTCGTATTCACTCTCATGTCTTCATCAGTTTCATCAACATGGGGGAGCTTACTCTCATGTCCACAAGAAGGATTATGCCCAGAAAAAGCTCTTCCTAGGAGCTGTTTGAATCTGGGACATTGATCTAATACTAGTACAAGAGCTAAGGGAGAAGTATTAGATAGTGCATAATCATGTCATCAAGTTTTTTAATGTGTACGCTCACTTATGAGACTAGATCATTTTAACAAATACGTTCTTGCTTCTGGTTGAAAGATGGACAAGAAATAGATGGTGTTCCAAATTACTCTTTGGCCTGAAAAAAGAGCCAACAAACAATAAACTGAAACATCCCAACCAAAATCTACACATTTATGCATACAACAATAGAAATCATATGACTTTCAGTAAGGCCAATGTACACATACCTTTTCCAGATAACGAAAAGGAAATGGTTCTGCAACAAAACATGAACACAATTAACTTCTCACGGCAATTATAAAAATTAACATTAGTTTATGCGATAAACAAATAAAGCAAGAATATTAGTTTTCAACTTCTAAGTAAAGCAAAATTTTACCAGAAGATGTATGCATTAAACTTTTTCAATTCCTTCAACTGGCGACTTCTGCCGAGTGAGTGATTAAAAGCTATATATTGGACTACCTTCATCTGAAGCAAATGTAGCTTCAGCAGTGGTACCTGATTTAGCTTCGAATCCATCTTCACAATCTACAGTTGTTTCTTCCCCAACAACTCTCCCCCGATTATCCCACCTGAAGCTGGGAAAATCTCTGTACAGGCGATCGTCAGATTATACTTGTCTTTAGCAGAAGCACAACAAGCAGCCACTATTCAGTAGAGATAAAATACTAAAAGAGTACATTAAAGTTAATGTAATCAAGAGCAAAATACCATGAATCAACTCATCAAATATATCAAAAAGCAACCTATGAAATGATCACTCATTTTAAACAAATTTCAGCTTTCATTTTTAGACATAGGCATCGCTGTTTGTTACAATCAACGAAAATGAAACATCCATGGACGTGAGTTTTAGTAGAAATTTATAATCATTACGCTCTCAGTATGACTATTACCCTTGCCATGCCCACAAAAAAAGTCAACCATATTAGGGAATGATTGAGGATTCTCTAAATATTAAATCTCAATTTTGTTGGGTTGATTGAATGATGTTGAATTTAGAAAATTGATGATCAAAAGTTGACATTGAACATTATAAGGATTTGATATATTTTAAAATCAATTCAAGATTTACATATTGTAAATCATTTGAAATTTTAAAAAAATCTCTTGATATATCTATGCCTTGTACGAACCATGCAATATAGCTTTCACATATGCTTGTGTGGATGGATGATTTAGCACCGTCAAAATTAGACAAACTGAAAGATAAAATTACTTGAAATATTAAACATAATAAATTTATATTTATTTAATCATATATCTCTAGATTAGTAAAGAAGAATTCAAATACCTAATTTCTTCCTGTATAATAATGATAGAATTACACATGGATCTTTTCATTCATATCCATATTCTTATCCCAAAAACCAAACACATTTCCCAATTGTTGTACGTTATCTTAATAAATAAATAAAATTATTTTAATTTACCTCACATCTTTAGTACACATAATGTATATGATTTTGGGTAAAAAGATTGAAAATGTACATAAAAGAAGCCTATTCTAAGGGGTTATAATGGTAATTTGATATTTAGAGTCGCTTTAGTACATACTCAAGGTTGCTGAAAAAGTGAGATGTGGCTCCATTTGCATTTGCATTTGCATTTGGGAAAAAAAGAATAAAAGATTGAAAAGTTGATAGAAGAGGCTAATTCTAAGGGACATTATGGTAATTTAAAATGTAGAGTTAGCTTTAGTACCAAATGTTGGTGAAAATAGTGAGACGTGGCTGTATTTAATTTGAGAGCACATGGGGTATTGGAGTAAAAAAGATAAGCGAAAACTCAAACAAAGGGCACATTAGCTAATGGAACTTACTGCCAAGAGTTATCATTATCCACATCTAGCGTGTTACAATTAGTTGGAATTATGAAGTCTAACCGAAATTATGATAGGGAAATGAACGAACAAGATTAAGGAAATACAATCACAAATATAAAATACTTGATCAAACAATTATGTGATAACATTCTACTTCTTTATAAATCCAATCAATCTTACTTTCCTAACAAAATATTGGATAAATTCAACACGATATATTTCGAACTAGTATCATATTATCCGTTTTGATCAAGGTTGATTCATGTAGTTTGTGGGCAATTTAGCTAAATAGCCACCTGTCAAAAAGGTATTGGTTAAATCACATGTTTTGATAAATCATTTGTCAAATAGCATACTTTCATATTTTGTAAGTCAAATAACCCGTTTTTCTATATTTTTATTAAAAATAATGAAAATATTATTTATATATTTAATTTTAAATATAGAAACAATTAATATATAATATATTATGATTGAATTGATTTTACGAGTTTGAATTCAGGCTATTATTTTACATATCGGCCGATATGAAATATATATTATGATTTGATTCACCCTGGTAATCGATACTATAACCCGGCACCCCCCATTATTTCATATATTGATCGATATGAAATATATGTTCCGATTTGGTCCATATCATCGATATATCTGTTGATATCGATTATTTCACGTGTCGCACAATATAATATTTTATCAATATATTCATATCGTAATTTAATTTTTTTAGCAAATTCTTAAGATTTTTATAAATGAATTTGATTTATTTTACAACGTAAATGTATTAAATTCAAACTCGTAAAGTCAGTTCGATCGTAATATATTGTATTTTAAAGATTTTTATAAACGAATTTTATTTATTTACGATTTAAATAAATAAAATTACGTCGAATACCCGGGTGGCCCAAATGAGAATATATATTTCCTATCGATCGATATGTGAAATAATGGTCTTAATTCAAACTCGTAAAGTCAATTCGATTGTAATATATTATATTTTAAAATAAAATATATAAATTATATTTCAATTATTTTTTAATAAAAATTGATTATTTGACCAATAAAATATAAAAGAATGTTATTTCAAAACACGCTATTTATTAATAGATTTTATAAAGTGGGTTATTTAGCCGAATTCGCGGTTTGCAATGAATATTTTACTTTTATTGCTTTTTAGTGGGCCCACATCTTGAAAGTTGTTTGGATTAAATAGGGTTAAATATTGTGTTTATATAGAATGAAGACCACTGTTTCTAGGGAAACAATTTTGTACTAATTTTCAATGAACTATGTAGTTAGTATTGATCATTTTTCATTTAGGTCAACCTAAATTAGAAGTTTTAGTTTAAGGGAAAATAAAGCTTGAGTGACAATAAAATATTATATTGGACAAGTGACTTGGATACATGCTCAGATACCACTTAATTTTATTTTTTTTAATAATTCCATTACTCTTATATCCTTTACCCATTGTAATTATATACTGATGTGGATGTTGTTAAATTTATTATGGTCATTTTATGTGCACAAATAGTAGAATTGAACAAAATAATTATTATTAATATTTTGTTATAAACCAATGTGATACTCCCCTCTGTCAGATATCTATTTCTTTCAGCTTCTTTTTTGTCTTTATGACCACTCCAGATTCGCTACGTGTCTGATTCTTATGGGCTGAACTTTTTTTTGTTATTTGCATTCTTCAAATTTTGAAAATTTTAATTATTCATCTACAAACTTATAAAATTTGGTAAATTCATCCAAATTTTATAATTAACCCTCAAATTCTGAATAACACAAAACAAGTCATATAGTTTACATGCATTGGTATTGTGGATTCTCAAAATTTATTAATTTTACAAATTTAGTTATCTCGATTCAAAATATCATTTGATGATGTTACTATAGTTTATCATTTAAGTCGGGTTTGGTTTATCCCCATATTCGTTCGGGTTTAATGTTGTTGCATTTTATGTGTAGGAAAGTAATCAATCGAACTGAATAAAAAATTGAAATTTTTTAGAAATAATTGTGTAATTTCTTTAGATTAATAAAATAATTCATTTGTTATTGGTACATATTGGATATACCAATCATCTGATATATTGGGTAGTACCGAATTTTAAAATATTTATGACTTTATTTTCATAATTTTTTAAAATGAAACTCATATATCCAAAAAAAAATTGGTTTTATATTTGGAAGAAAGGACCCAAAAAACTGAGACCCGACCCTACAACTAGGTATTGGGCGATACCTGACAATACATATTTCACATACTTGTCGATATAAAATCATTGATTATGTTTAGTTAAGGTTTAAGATTTTCTTACTAATAAACCATATAAATCAACACTGAGTATCATAATTACGGATAAATATGAACATTGAGAAGTATTAAATATATTAGGGTGCAAATTTAGAAAACCAAATGAACCTTTTTTATATTTGGGAAACATCAATTTGCCAAAACTGAAAATTTGTGACACACTAATTTTATCAACCTACAACTATGATGATGGTTTCAGTATACATCACATATTTTATATTAAATAATATTCATATAATGCAGAATGCATTATAATAAAATTACCGTTATGTTGATTATTTTGAGGTAATAATTCTAGTTTTTTTATTATGTGATTGATTGAAATATCAATATTAATGAGAGAAAATCAAATAAAGATTTGTTTGATTCATCTTTTTAAAATCAAATTAATGATGAGATATGTTAATCGTAAATTTTTAAATATATTTGGTAAAGTTTTAATAATATTGTATGTAACACTACAAATATATCCTTATATATAAATTTAATAATATAATTATTAAAAATAAAAGTAAATTAGTCAACTATTAAATCACGATGATGATGTTACAATTGATGTTAGTAATTTTGATAAAATTGTGATTTTCAATGGTGAAAAATTTGTTTTTTGGTGTGCGTTAACATAATTGGGATATGAGAATTTGATAGTGCCTGACTGCACTTTTAATTATGGAACCAAACAAATCCAAGGTTTCCCAAGCTTGGATTTGCGGACCTGAGAGGGACGAAGACCTAACTTTAATTTAAAAACACAAAATTAAGAAGCAATTATGTATGGACCACTGGGCCCACTTACTCCTAACAGATCTGGGTTAGTGGGCCAGTCCCGCATATTCTATTTCAGTCATTGAAATTGTTTCTTCGTTAAAAAATATTTTTATATTTTAATAATTGAATATTATGGGGCGGGCTTGAATTTGTCTAGGCCCAACATCCTCTTTAATTCTGCTTTAGGATAAAAATAAACTCAATCAAGAAGTAATATATTTCTTATTTATATTGAATTTAATTCTAAAAGACATTTTTTAGAAAATGTCAAAAACCAATGTCGCGAAAAGATATGAAGAGCCAGTGGCACGATTTTTTCGAAATGTCACGAAAAATCCTTAAGCCACGATTTTCACGTGGTTTTGTCGAAACGTCACAGAAAGATCTACAAACCTTGTGAAAAAAGTGCATTCATGAAGTATAGAACTTACATTGATATAGGGAAAGATATAGAAATTTAGCGTATTTAGTTTCAAAATGTATATTAATTTACATTGATATACAAGAAAAGTATAAGTAAGAGTAGCAATATGTTAGATAAAATGGTATAATATTGTTTTTAATGTTAAATATTAATGGTTGAATATTTTAACAACTTTAATTGATTGATGGATTTGTATATGAAATCTTGATTCTGTTTGACCCGAACCTTATCTATTTGATTTATTATGGATAGGTATTTAATATGATTTAAAGGTGAAATATTTAAAAGATTAGATTACATGCATAATTATAATTTTGACGGAGATAGCGAAGGCTTCCTTGGGATTTGATTCCCAATCCTATTCCTGAATCCTGCATATCAAAGCAAACCGCATTAAGGTTAGTTAAACCCAATTTATTATTAATATTAATATTATTACCTCTACTTATCGTGATTCCTTGAGGCACCACCACCGGCAGCGGCGGCGGTTGGGGTGGTTATGTATTTTGGGAAGGGAACTTTGCCGTTCTCGATGCACAAGATGTCCTCAACGAGAATGTCGTAGTGTTTCTTAACTTCCTCCGGAGTTCGACCTCCGACGGACCTGGCGACGTTGTCCCAGCGGTCTGGTGTGTCTTTATCGAAAAGGGCGAGGGCGATTTCGAACGCCTTGTTTTCTTTGGCTGTCCATACTCTGCCGGAGCCATGGCTGATGGAGGTGGTCGCCATCCTAGGAAATATATAATGAGAAATGGTGTTGTGAGTTGGGAATGGAAGGTATTTATAGCGCAAGTGTGAATTACTTTTTAACTAAAGCATGTCATTTCTATACTAAGTTTTTCATGAGTAGAGTAGAGTAAGTCAGTCACATTTGTAGCTTTTGTATGAAATTGAATTAGAGTATTCTTCCCTCATACCCATAGATTAACATGTATTTATTAGTAGGATCTCAAGGCTAATAAAACCTAACTCTATTGAAATATTGTCCTACATAAATTCTAGTTTTTTTAATATGATTTACATCTCTTATGAATTATGTCACACTAACACTCCTAGTGTCCATTGAATCATGAATTTCTAAAACTCCATCATCCAAAGCCTACAATATCATATCAATGTTGTCTTTTATCTAGTAATTATGATCCAAATTCCATGGAAACCACAAAGTTAAATGTGAAAATAAAAACCATTGAAGTTGAGTATTTGAGATAGACTATGTTCAATTTGTCGAGTTTTAATTTAATTTATTGATTTAAAATAAATAGTTTATTAAAAAAGAATAATGTTAGAAATTGGAAAAGCTTACTAAGTAGTAAATGATAAAAGGGGTTGGGTAATGAATCTCTTGTTATGACAAGAAGGGAAAGCATCTCAATGTAAAACTTTGCATAAAAACAAGTACACCAATCAATCACAAGTTTGAAGAAGCAAAGAGAGGGCCTGCCTTGCCTTGAGTGTTCATGGGCTGGAGATGTACGTACAACATTCCAAGAAATGAA
Organism: Utricularia reniformis; assembly: GCA_009725065.1. Taxonomy (NCBI): domain Eukaryota; kingdom Viridiplantae; phylum Streptophyta; class Magnoliopsida; order Lamiales; family Lentibulariaceae; genus Utricularia; species Utricularia reniformis. The sequence goes on from RWGZ01001079.1 coordinate 206,045, forward strand.
AGCTGTGTGTTGGGTGGATTTGTAGCTTACAAAAACCCAGCAGTTTTTTCTTGATTTTCTGTGCAACACCCATTCATAAGGAATAAAGTTTGCTCAACCATTTACTCTCATCTGAAACACCATACCTTTTCTCTTTTTCAATCCAGGGGCCCCCTTTTTCTCTCACCCTATTAATATAAATAAACCCGAGGTCTCCCAATAACCCAATGGGCCTAGGCCCAGCCAACACACGTCCTATATATTTTTTTATTTAAATTTTTGTATGAGTTTTCTATACAGAAGGAAGGTGGCAGTGGCAGTGGCAGTGGCGCTCCTCTGATTTGACAAATTTCCAATTTCATTCTTACTATCACTTTTGAATTTTCAATACTATCTCTTTCAGCTGTCCACTTGAGAGTTTCGGATAGACAAGCTAAACCCCAATAGTTGAATAAGCCCAGAGATCACTATTCTGGTCATCCTTTTTGTTCACCAGTCACCGGGCTAATATCCCTATAGCTTTTCGGATTCTTTTTGACAATTGCATGCACTGAATTCCATCTCGAAGATCAGTCTTTTTTAAGGTTATTATTGGGTTTTGCGAATTTGTTCAAGAGATGAGCAGGTTGATTTGTATTCGTTTACTATTATTTTTCTTGTTATTTGGTAACACAATGGAGCAGCCGGTTTTGTTACCTTGGAAAGAAAGATTGGCTTTGTTTCAATTGAGAACTTCACTAGGATTGAGAACTCGTGACTGGCCTTTGAAATCTGATCCTTGTGTTTCATGGATTGGTGTCCAATGTAACAATGCAACTGTCACGGGAATCAATATTTCTGGGCTAAGAAGAACAAGAATGGCAGCTCTAAATCCTAGTTTTTCAGTACAATCACTACAGAATTTATCTCATTTGTCTTCCTTCAATGCATCCAGGTTTCCATTACCTGGTTCCATTCCGGAGTGGTTTGGATTGCATCTTTTGTCTCTCACAAAGCTTGATCTTTCTTCATGTTCTATTATTGGTACTATTCCATCAAGTCTCTCTCAATTAGTTAGACTTTCAGTTCTTGATCTTTCACATAATTCACTCATTGGTTCAATCCCTCCATCCTTTTCTTCTCTTGGGAACCTTACTTTGCTCAACTTGTCATCCAATCTCTTATCTGGAACAATATCACCTGAAATTGGGACATTGTCTAGATTAGTTTCACTGAATCTTTCACATAATACTTTTTCATCTTCTATACCAGATCAACTTGGTCAACTCTCTAGTTTAATTCATCTTGATATTGGATTTAACTTACTTTCTGGATCTGTTCCTCATAATTTGAGTGCTTTCAGAAATCTGCACCAAATGATACTTGGGAATAATTTACTATCAGGGAAGCTGAGTGATAACTTGTTTCATCCTTTGACACAGCTTCAGGTTCTGGTTTTGAGTCATAATGATTTCCAAGGAGATTTTCCCAATTTCCTGTGGTTTTTGCCCTCACTGCAACTCCTTGATGTGGCTGTGAATAGCTTCACTGGAACTCTGCCTAATGAGACCTTACTATTTAATGGTGGAAAATCAGTAGCCAACCTTTCGAACAACTTCTTGTATGGAAACCTGACAAATGTACTTTGTAAGTTTGGTTCTGTAGATATTTCAAGTAATTATTTCGAGGGCTCCGTTGAGAATACTGGTGTTCGCAACATATCCCTTGTTAAAAACTGTCTTAGGAATAGTAATAACCAAAGGAGTTTGCAAGAATGCGTACCATTCTATGCTGGGAAGAACTTGGTGTTTGATAATTTTGGAGAACCAAGTAGTGCTTTCCCACCTTCTACTTCTTCTTCAGTATTGAACCACAACAACAGGGGCATTGTCGTTCTGACCTCGGCTTTTGCAGGTGTTGGATTTGCAATCATCCTCTGTATAGTGTTGTTCCTTTGTAAGCATAAGTGCTGTGGGGCAAATCAAAGAGCTGTTAGTGTAGGCCCTGTTCCTGCGGGAGAAGGTCCTCATCCATCTTATGAAATTCCTTTGGCCCTCTTGAAACTTGGACATCCCTTTACATACAAACAGATTCTCCAAGCCACAGATGATTTCAGCAGTCTGAAGCAAATCAAGCATGGCCATCCAGGCAAATATTTTCGAGGTGTTCTTGAAGATGGAACTCCAGTTGTTGTAAAGAAGGCTGATTGGAGTTCAACTGCAGGAAAGGAATCATATGTTTCTGAACTCAATCTCTTTAGCAAGATTTCCCATCCAAGATTTGTTCCTCTATTGGGACAATGCTTAGAAAATGAGACTGACAAGTTTCTTGTTTACAAACATCTCCCAAAGGGGGATCTAGCCAGTTCCCTGTTCAATAAAACACACACCCATGATGGTTTCAAGTCCCTCGACTGGATAACTCGGCTCAAAATTGCTGTCGGAGCTGCTGAAGGACTTTGTTACCTTCATCATGAATGTGATCCTGCACTTGTTCACAGGTACTTTATTGAATCCTCGAGTCATATGGCTTCTTCATATTTACCTATTTAATCTCTGATTTTGTTCCAAAGGGACATTCAAACAAGTAGCATACTACTTGATGACAACTTTGAAGTAAGGCTTGGAAGTTTGAGCAAGGTTTGTGCTCAAGAAGGCGAAGATCATCTGACTAGAATCACAGCACTCCCACGGTGAGTATTCACGATCATTTATATAGAAAGGAGAATGATGTTGATGAACGATTCACTGTATGCAGGACGCCAGTTCAAGACTCTTCAGGTAGTGTACACTGAATGCAAATTCGTAGCTTTAGAATCAGCATTTTCATGTAATCCAAAATGTCAGGCATGCCGAAGGCCACATGCGCATACGATGTGTATTGCTTTGGAAAAGTTCTGATGGAGCTCGTAACGGGGAAGTTGGGAATTAGTTCATCACCAGAGACAACAATGAAGGGATGGCTAAACACTTTACTGCCCTGCATAAGTACAGATGAAAAAGAGCTTGTTAGAAGCATCATAGATCCATCATTGATAGTAGGAGAGGATTTCTTAGAGGAAGTGTGGTCAATGGCAATAGTCGCTTGTTCTTGCCTGAACCCTGATCCACTCGGACGTCCTCGCATGGTTGACATCCTTAAAGCTCTAGAAAACCCACTCAGTGTTGCAAGAGAATATAGCAGCAGGAACAGCATTGTAAGTCTGAGAACACCATCCTCAAGACGTTCATGGAGTGTGGCTTCTCTCTTCGAGAGCTGGTGGAAAATCCAGTTGGATGTTGAGATAGATACAAGGACTTCAAATTAGAGATTTGATCCTCTGTGATGCTACTATCTTCCAAACCTGAAATTCAATCTATTTTTTGATGTTGCCACGATTTTGCAGCATGATAGAAATATGAAATGCTCAACAAGATTACATTGATTTGAATATCTTGGGGCGGTAAGCATCATAAAGAAACAAGGATTAAGCTGCAGCCCTCATCAAATCACCTACTAATTCAATAATGTAAGAAACATATTTACCTTAACAAACAAAAGAGGGCACACTAATTCATTCAAGATCAAACACTGATTCCATTGCAAAGATTTCTAACCAAGATAGATTAGAGAATACAAAAACAATGCACATGAAACTACACCTTCAGGAGAAAAATTCAGTAATAGCCGGCATACCAGCATGAATTGACACCACATGAATATTAGCATCTCTCGAACGAATAGCTTCGTACTCGGCTCAATTTTCGCCCCCTACGCCTCCAAATCTTCACACACTATCAAATCATCCCCGTTCGCCGCCGCATCTAACGCATCCACCTTGTTCCTCACCGGGGTCACCTCAAAGAGGCTGTTACTGTTATGGGGATGCAAGCGTGCCCTAGTGCAGGGCCCATTTCTATGGATCGTTGGAAAAAGTAGAGGCGGAGGATTCTCCGTAACTTGTCTCTTGACTGAAGTTCCAGAGAGATCGAGCTACTGCCACCACTGCTGTATACCGAGACCGATTTCCGTTTCAGCCGACCGCCTATCCTCCGAAGACTGAGAATCCAGCGGAATCTCTCCGCTTATCCTCCATTCAGTGTGTGCTCGACCTCGCCTTCAGTATAAGAGATAGACCGGCAAAGAGAAAAAGCCCGTATATCTTATCTTAATGGGCCATGAATCAAGCCCCATAATTGTAAAATGCAAAGGGCGGATTAGTATTTGCCAATTGATTATTATAATTTATCCATACCTATTTTTTAATTATAAAATCATTTAAATAAAGAAAATAAGGTAATATGAATAATAGGTATATTGATAATTTGACTAGACTAAAATACTCAATTTATAAAAATATATAATATAATAAGGAGTCATATTATATTTATAATTTTATACCAATATGTATGTAGATAAATAGAACATTAAATGTTTTCACTTTCACGGAATAATTATAATTCCTCTTAAATAACAATAGAAGTTTGTTGTGGTTGTGGAATTGTCATAATTTTAATAAAAAATAATTATACGCTCCATGATCACGACATATATTGTTATGGTCGGGAGTTGCATTTGTCAACAATTTATTCATGAAAAGACTAGTATTATTTAGACAAAGTCTTTTAGTGTATGCCCAATCAGTCAAGTTTCATTGAATATTTTGCAACTGCTCCTTTTGTCTTCATCACATGTTTTTATTGTTTTCAATTTCAATCTTCTTCATTCCCATTGAAGAACAAATTTTGATGGAAAATCATATGTCTCTAGAAAATCATATTATTATTCACATATCAAAACCAGAAAAAGAATTTCCACTTTTTATTTTATTTTTCCCCAAATTCTTCTGATTTCAACTATAAATTATACAATCAATAAGAGTTGTGGATACACAAACAATTTCTTGATGTATTGGATTCCAAATTTATAAAATCCATATACTAAACTTTAAGAAATGCACGTCACTAATTATCATTATTTATGATAAGCCAAGCCACTATTGTGACTTTTAGCCGCCTTTCCCATCTCGACCTCGTCATCAACTCCGGCCATCTTCCCTTCCCTTAACCCCCTTTCCGATGACCTCCACTTCCAGAAACTTCCAAATAAACTCTCCATTTCTTCCAGCGTTCTTCCTCTAGTCTCAGGAAATAAAAAGTAAATGAAAATCCACGACAACGCAGACATCCCCGCGTACAAGAAAAACGCCCCTCCCAAAGTAATGCTCTGGTACAGAGATATAAACGTCATCGAGAATAGAGCACTGGTTACTCGGTTTGTAGCCACCGCTAAACTGGCGCCTTGCGCCCTTAGTCTTAAAGGGAAAATCTCTGAACTGTAGACCCATGTGATCGGACCCATTCCACTGGCGAAAAACGAAACGTAGCAGAGAAGAGAGACCACAGATAACGCTACCGCCCAGTGAGATACTGTAACGGACGATCTTTCGATTATGGTCATACCGGAGGCTAATAAGATCAAGGAGAAAGTGGATCCCGCGACACTGGTTAGAAGCAACGGCCGCCGACCCACTTTGTCAAGAAAGAAAGTAGCCACCATGATGAACATTAGTTTCACAAATCCGACGGCCATTGTCGCGAGTAGAATGTGGGTGTCTGTTCTGATTCCGGCTTGTTTGAAAATCTCTGGACTGTAGAGAACTACTGATTCGATTCCACACGCCATTTCGAAAAAGTGGATTCCGAGTGCGCAGAGTACAATGTGGCGGACGGCGGGTGTGGGTCGGAGGAGAAGTTCACGCCAGACTCCTTTTCCGGTATGTCGTTTGGTTACTAGAACGACATCGTCTGTACAATTTTCCGGGATTCCAGCGGCGGTCTTGATTTCAGCAAGGCGGAGCTCTGCCTCCTCAGGCGTACCTGATGTTCGGTCAAGAACTCTTTTGGCTTCCCCGAGCCGGCCCTGTACCACGAGCCAACGCGGTGATTCCGGCATAAATATGACGACAATTACGAGTAAGGCGGAGGGAATAACGCCAATTCCGAGCATCAGCCGCCACCCCAGGTTTATCGGAAAGCTGGAGAAGGCCAAACTTGATACGTAACCCAGAAGAATTCCTGAAATTTCATAAATTTATTTAAATAAAAAATATGAAATATAACAAATTTTTAATTAAGATTATACTCCTAAAAGATGCTTACTTATTCTCAATAATAAAACAATTTATACAAACAAACACAAGTATATAATGGCCGGTCATTAAAGGGGAGAAGTGAATTAAATGGCGAAATTTTCTGTAGTTAAAATAACATTTTAAATTTTGGATGAATATTGATAATTTATACGCTTTTAAATTTAAAAAAAAAACTATATTTGGACCGCGGGGTCCATGACATGACAAAGGGAGTACAAGACAACCACATGTCACAACAAACTAAATATAAAGTTTATAGTAAATGCTTATTATTTCAAGATTATGACAAATCACTAACATAAAAAATATTAATTAATTAATTAATTAGAGTATATATAATTAATATGTACCCAATAATTGTACCCACTTGTCACAATACTTCTCTTTTTTAGTATACACGCCTTATTTACGGCACTAAAATTACAAATTAAATGAATTGTTTTGAAAGAGTCCAGAGATTTACGGTAATACCCACCGTTGATCAAAACAGAATAACTTACCGACGTTAATGAAAACCTCCGGAAAGGTGAGCAAGAACCCACGGCAACTAGGGGGGGCGACCTCCGCCGTATACACCGGAGCAATAGTCAGAGCGTAGCCAACACCGATACCTGCGACGAGGCGGCCAAGCATAAGAAGAGCGTAGTTGGATGCTAGACCCATAAGAAGGGCGCCAACGAAGAAAATGGCTCCAGCGATGATGATCGTAAAGCGCCGCCCTATCCAGTCGGAGGTGCGTCCGCTGATGATACAGCCGATAAGGGAGTAGAGGCTAAATATCCCCATAATGATCTCTTTCTGGACGTTTGTTATATTGAGATCTTTCTGGATGAAAATTATAGCTCCGCTCATCACTCCAATATCTGGAAATACCAAAATACTCATTCATTTGAGAATCAAGGTCAGTTCTGATTGAGAAAAAGATGATGATCCTTACCGTATCCAAGTAACACAGAGGACATGCAAGCAAGGATGGAACAAGCTAAAGCAAACCAGTTTGTTTTTGGTTTGTTTTGTGANGGTATTTGTCACGACCACGACCTTTAGTCTTTTCTTCAGTGGTTAAGGCAGAGCCCGAAAATTCCCCTCGTTGCGCTCTTCTAACCTCCTCGTTGATGACTCGATCCCGAATTTCATGGAATTAATATCATATCAACAGTTGTCTCCCAGCTGTCCGGTAGCGACCCGAGCAGCACGACTGCTTGCATCTCATCATCGATTTTAAATCCAATCGATGAAAGTTGTTTCAGTAACCCGTTGAATTCATTCAGATGCTCTGTCATAGAACCGCCTTCCGTCATCTTCAAGGTAAAAAATCTTCGTGCTAAATGCACTTTGTTGGTCGATGAAGGTTTCTCATACATGTTTGCAAGAACCTTCATTAAGTTGTGAGTGGTTTTCTCACCAGCTACGTTAAACGCCACATTTCGTGATAGTGATAACAACACCACAGCCAAAGCTTTCCGATCCAATTTACTCCATTCTGGATCTTTGATCGCTTCTGGTTTGACATCGAATAAGACATCTCCTAGATCCTTTTCATATAGAATATTCTCTATTTGCATCCTCCAGTATGCATAATCTTTTCCATCGAAAAGTTTGATTTGAATCTTACCATCCGGCATGATTGCTAAACCACAATCACAAAATACACAACGATGTTTAAAGTATAACAATTATACCGATAAGCACAGGAAAAAACTTTTATGATGTGGAAGTTCAGCCTAGCTGCAACCACAGAGCATACTCAGTACAACCCCAGCTCCGATACCAATTGTTAGGAAATCAAACCTAAAATCAGACTGATAATTCAAGGAAATTCCGATACCGGATAAAACCCCGGCTACCAATATATATTCACTATTGAATATACACAAAATAATGCATACAATGGGAGAAAAGAAGAATAGATGTTGTGTTGGTGTGTGGAACAAATGAGAGTAACACTCCTTTTATATGTCAAAGGAAATGATAATCCTTTCCCAAATCACAAGTAGTCTACTACCAATCCATAGTTAATATGATCGGTGTTGACCACGTGTTATCAAACATATGAGCATTGACTTCATCTAACAAATAGGATAAGCTTAGGGTACAGCTCACCCATCTTTGACAACACAACTCATCTAAGGCCATTTGGCGTCCACGTGGTCCCCTCTACTCTAGCGGGTCTCTTTCCCTTATAAAATAATTATAATTGGACCTCATTTAGAATTGTTGATGTCGGCCATTTTAAATGAAGTATTCATATTAGAGTAGACTAGAGTGAATCGGGATATAAATCCATTATAAAACGGTATGTTATGACAATATTCGTAGAAAAACTACCATCAATGTAAAAATGATTCGTTTTATAAATCAATTTCAATAAAACATAAATAATTATAAACCCTCAAGTATTAATGGATCCTCATATTCGTGGAATAACTCATTTGCTACACAATTAAAATGAAGATAATGTGTAATTATTTAAAATTAGATCAAGTTATTGTATGACATTTTTCAATAAAAAATCTTTAAGCTAGTTGTATCAATAATTTTCATAACATGATAATATTTATCTTTCTAATTAATTGAATGAGTGGGATATGGAAGTAGATAATTAAAATGATTATACTAAGTTTATATATTTATATTTAAATTAATTGGATTAAATAAGATTAAGAGAAATAGTACACATTCAATCCGTGGAGGATTTTTTAAAACTATTTTTCTTTTTCAAATCTATCATCCAAACTACATTCATTTTAAAATATCTTTCAAAATTATATTTCTTAATTTTTTAAATTATAATAAATCTACATTTATAATTACTCGAAATTATGGGTATTTTTTTTAACATTTCTAGAAGTAAGATTTAATGTAACTGAATTCAAAATTCATCAACACAAATTCAGTAAATGTTTCAATAGTGAATATGTATATGTCATTGATATTGTCTAATCGTGTCGTCCAGTTGAATTCTCGTTGAGAGATCGATGAAGCGTCTTAATTTTAATTCACTAGAGTTAAATCTTACATTTAGAAATATTGAAAAAAATACTCATAATTGTAAATGTAGATTTATTATAATTTAAAAAATAAAGAAATATAATTTTGAAAGGTAAAATGAGTATAGTTTTAATAATAGGGTTTGAAAATGAATGTAGTTTTTAAAAAAACCCCATTCAAATAGGTATTTGTTTTAGCATTGATTTAAAAACAAATATAACCAATCCAATATCTTGATTTATGGAGCGATTAATTTAAAGTTTATAATACAATCTGGATGTATAACCAAACTAGTTTCACAATATAAAAAACCAAGATCCCGAAATGCAGGCAGCCTCTATTTAAATTAAATCTAATATTGGACTCACTAGGGCAACGACCAGATATGTCTTCACAAGAAACACAACTCTCGGCGAAAGAAATCCCCGGCGACTACGGGCTTCCGTTTTTGGGTCCAATTAAGGATCGATTTGACTACTTCTACAATCAAGGAGAGCTTCAGTTCTTCAAAACCAGAATTCATAAGTACAATTCCACAGTTTTCCGATGTAACATGCCGCCGGGACCATTTATCGCCAAACACTCTTCCGTCATCTGTCTTACTGACGCCATCAGCTTTCAGACCCTTTTTGAAAACTCAAACGTCGAGAAGAAAGATCTACTTGACGGAACTTTCATGCCGTCTACGGCCTTCACCGGCGGCTACAGGCCCTGCGCTTATTTAGATACTTCAGAGCCAAATCATGGAGTTTTTAAGGATTTTTTTCTGTCTATGATATCAAAGAAGCATGTCGCTGTTATCCCGTTGTTTAGGGAAACAGTTTCTGGACTTCTTTTGGGACTTGAAAGTGAAGTTTCTGCAAAGGGAAGATCTTCCTTTAACCATCTTAGCGACAAAATGTCGTTTGAGTTCATTTTCCGGTTGCTTAACAACAAGAAACCATCGGAAACTGCCGTTGCGAGAAATGGTCCGACAACGGTGGATTTGTGGATTTTCCTTCAGCTTGCTCCTCTAGTGAGTCTGGGCTTGAAATTTCTTCCAAATTTTGTAGAAGATTTTCTTCTGCGTACGTTTCCTTTTCCTTTTTTCATCGTGAAATCTAATTACCACAAGCTGTACAAAGCGTTCTACGAGAACGCTAATCTTCTTTTGGACGAAGCTGAGAGTTTAGGAATAAAAAAGGATGAAGCTTGTCATAATTTGGTTTTCGTCGCTGCATTCAACGCGTACGGCGGAATGAAGGTGCTTTTCCCAGCTCTGATCAAATGGGTCGCCGCCGCTGGAAAGGACATTCACAGCCTCCTAGCGGAGGAAATCAGAACCGCCGTCAAGCGCAATGGTGTAACTCTTGCTGCCATAGAAGAAATGAAACTGGTAAAATCTGTCGTTTACGAAACTCTCAGAATGGAACCACCGGTCCCGTACCAGTACGCCACGGCGAGAAATGATTTCAAGATAAAAAACCATGAGTCAATTTTCTCTGTCAAGAAAGGAGAAACCTTATTCGGATATCAGCCACTCGCTGTCAAAGACCCAAATGTTTTCTCAAACCCCGAAGAGTTCATCGCCGATAGATTTGTCGGCGACGGCGAGAAGTTGCTTAAGTACATCTACTGGTCAAACGGGAAAGAAACTGACGTTCCGACTGCGAAGAACAAACAGTGTCCGGCGAAGGACCTGGTGGTGCTCCTATGCAGGTTGATGCTGGTTGAGTTATTTCTCAGGTATGACACATTTGAAGTCGTCACCGGAAGAGCCGGGCTGGGTTCATCGGTAACCTTCACGTCGTTGACTATGGGGGGTGACTGAGACGTGCCTATGTATTCAATTATATTTTAAATAAATAATATCTGACAATTGAAATTTGTATTCTCTATTTATTTGTTTAAAAAATTATTGGAATGGACTTTGTTGTATATATTACCTTGATCATTTTGTCAAAAAACATCCTCCAAATTATAGAAATTGGATATGTGAAATGCAAGAGTATTCCTCAAAACTCTATAAATATTAATTTGCCAATTTTACAAAATGTAAAGATTAAATTTACTTTTAAACAACTTTAAAAATTAGATTCGATGAAAGAAGTAATTTTGAAAATCAAATTTAATAAATCATATAGAACACAAGTTTTCTTTCCTAAGAAATTATATTTGAAAAGAATTAGCTGTTGCGTGCAAGGCATGGGACCTCAACCAAGTCACAATTCACAAAAATATTCAACATTTAACATGAATAAATTATTTAATTTACGATAAATTGTGATTTAATATATAGCAAATTGATTCTCTAGGTTATATATGATTTGAATATTAAAATAATATAATGAACATTATACCATTTATCGATGAAATACATTACAATTTTAATATTATGAATAATTTATTAATTAGATAAGATAGGATAGGATAGTCTACATTAATTTATGGTCAAATGAAAGCTGGCCCTAGGCTTAATTTTCCATATATTTATAAATTATTTTCACAATTTCCCAAAGTCAACCACGCGATTTTAATTACATCATATTTGGTGTAGTTCTGCTAACAATTAATAAAAATTAGTCTACTAATCTGCATTATTATTATTATTATTATTATTCTTAATTTGTATCAATTTTTATTTAATACTTTTGATTAAATTATTGAGTTTTAAATTATATTCTACTTCCAGTTCCCGATAGCTAAAAAATTAAAATATTCATTCAATTTGTTGAGCTTTGCAATCGATGGTAAATAATCAAAGAGAAAATGGCGACTTGGGTCCCCAAAGTTTGGATAATTTGGCAATTTTGATCCCCAAAGTTTCGAGTGGCAAAAATAGTCCCCAAAGTTTTGATGATTTGGCAATTTTGATCCCCAAAATTGCGTATTTTAGCAAAATACGTCCCAAAAGTTTGCGAATTTTGGCAAAACCGGCCCCCAAATTAATTTTCGTCCGGGGACCTAATTTGCCACAAATTATAACTTTGGGGACCAATTATGCCACACGCACATAACTTTGTGGACTGATTTTGTCAAAATTCGCAAACTTTGGGGACCGGTTTTACGTACATGAAACTTTGGGGGCTGATTTTGCCAAATTTGGAAAATTTGGAGACCAAAATTACAAAAAATTTCAAACTTTGGGGACCAAAAGTGTCATCCGCCTCGAAGAGAAAATTGTCGTTCCATTCCTAAGAAAAGGGACCGGACCATATTGGGCTTTACTATGTGATCCAGCTCAGATGGATACTTGCCTATTTACTAATTAATTTAATGTAATATATCTAATCATTATGATTAATATTAAATATATATATTCAGCCCACACATAGTGTTATTTTGAAATGATTGTTAATTTATAATTGTTTTTGGTAAAAAATGAATATTATAGTTTTTATTTACTAACATAATCTTATATATGTAAGATAATCATAAGTATGTTCTCAAATATTATAGTAGCTATTAAAAAACTTGATTTTTTAGTGTTAACACATTACAAATTGATGTTTGTTTCATTTTGGAATTTTGAACATCAAGGAATTCCAATTCATCAATATATTTTTCGAACAAATGGTATCTTTATTATGACAGGTTAACACAGTTATATCATGTTACTCATGCACATCCCTAAATTAAATTCCACTTACATTTACTCAATGTATAATTAATTAGGTAAGCGAGTATTAAATTACTATTAGTCACGTGACAAAATTAACTAACTTATTACCATTAAATTCTATCCTAAAATTAATTAATTATCTGAGATATCCAACTTCATAGGTTGCAATGTGTCAATTAGTAAAAATAAAAAATAAAAAATAATTAACATGTAGTTAGTCAGTTATAATACACGTTTTATTTAATCTGAAACGACATTAATAATTTAACTTGTTTTGGTAATTGTTTCCAGGTGGCACTGAAAGTCAAATTATTGGTAATAAATAATATAATCTATAATAACGTGTCTAAGAAACGAGTCCACCTTATGACACGTTACGTATATTCCCAACTAAAACTTGTGATTTTTCAAAGCCGACTTTATTTTTATTTGTTTCTTCACCTTCCGTGGCTTTCCCCTTTCCCTTATTCATTATATAATCAACGAATCTGAAACCGTCTTCCTTGAGTTAATAAATAACAATGGTTTTTCTTAATTCGCCGGAGATGAAGGATAATCGTGGCCGTCAAACGTTTGGTGCAATTCTTAAATCTAAACAAGTTGAGAGTGATGAAGATTCTTCTAGTAATGGCTACTCCTCTCGTCGGAAAAGCGATTTTACTTTTATGTTAGACAATGGCGTTGCCGTCAACTCCTATTCTAATCCGGGAAGCGCGGGTTCTTCGCCGTGGAGCCAGCCTTCGCCGTACACTAACTCACCTTGGATTTATTTGACCGGAGGAAAGGCAGAGGAGGTGAAGAGTGGCTTTATTGGGTCGCTTATCCGTGAGGAAGGGCATGTTTATTCGCTTGCGGTTGCCGGCGATCTACTGTATACTGGATCGGAGAGCAAGAATATTAGGGTTTGGAAGAATCTTAAAGAGTTTTCGGGGTTTAAATCGAGCAGTGGGTTGGTTAAAGCTATCGTCTTGTTCGATAACAAGATCTTTACCGGTCACCAAGACGGGAAAATTAGAGTTTGGAGATTTTCCGGTGATCGGAAAAAGGTGCACAGTCGGGTGGGAAGCTTACCGTCGACGAGAGAATTGTTGAAGACGGCGATTAATCCGAATAGCTACGTGGTTGTAGGAAGGAAACGTGCTGTTCCGTGGATTAAACATTACGACGCCGTTTCTTGCTTGAGCATCGATGAAGATGTTGGTTTCCTCTACTCTGGATCGTGGGATAAAACTTGGAAAGTTTGGAGAATTTCCAACTCGGAATGTCTAGAATCTGTTCAAGGCCACGACGACGCCGTGAATTCAATATTGGTCGCTTTCGGCCTAGTTTTCACCGGTTCGTGCGACGGCACAGTGAAGGCATGGCGGCGAGAGGTTGTCGGAAGAGCGACACAGCACGTGTTGATAGAGACAATGCTGAGGCAAGACCATGCTGTGACGTCGATTGCAGCAAATCGCAGCGACGGTGTTCTCTACGCGGGTTCCTCCGACGGACTCGTGAGCTTCTGGGAACGAACAAAGCACTTTATGACGTTCGGCGGCGTACTCCGCGGCCATAAACAGGCGGTTCTTTGCTTGGCGGCGACTGGAAATGTAGTGATTAGCGGATCTACTGATAAGAGCATTTGCGTTTGGAGGCGGGAGATGGGTGGCGCTCACACGTGTGTTTCCGTGCTCACCGGGCATACCGGGCCGGTGAAGTGTCTTACGGTGGAAAAAGATACGGCGGCGGAGGACAAATTGATTGTGTACAGTGGGAGTCTTGACCGAAGCGTTATGGTTTGGAATTTGGAAGGATCCAGAGGTTAGACCAATGGGAATTGGGAACATGAAATGATTAAATGAATTAAAAAATGAAATTAAATATTTAAATTTGTAGAATGATGTATTTATAATAATTGTAATATTTGACTAATTGTTGGGAGGGAAACGGTTAAAGAAAAGTTGAGTAAAAAAATGGTTTGAAAACCTCATCTTTGAACCAGTTCTCTGTGAGATAAGCGTTGATTGAGTAAGAGAGCGATACATAATTTAGCCACAAAAATACATTTAAATTGTGAAAAAACATTAATAATATTTTTAAAAAAGAATATAATAAATAAATTTGGAAGACCGAGAAAAAGAATTTATTATTGTGAAAATTAATTTGTAAAGATATATAATATGTATTAGAAAAGCTAGTTCATTCTCAACATCTCATATTATATAAAATGAAACAAATGAAGTTGTTGTCATAAGTGGGATTTACCTATTATATCAATTTCTTGAAGTTGTGTATTAATATTTAGATGCATCACTCATATTTGTTTTTGGAAAGAAAAAGAAAAGGGGAATGATGGAGTAGTGTCAATTAATATGGGATGGATTTCAGTCTATTTTCAAAGGAAAGAGAGGGTGAGTGAAGTATCCTTGTAAGGACAAATCTGAAGAATTAATACAATTAGTAACTAAAATAAAGAAAACACAACATGGTGCATTCATTTAAGGCATATTATAGAGTAGATTATATGCACCACATGTAGATTATGATAAAACCTATGTTGCAACTTTATTCTAACCAATCAGTAAACAAGATTCCTTTATCACAAGATTTATAATAATGAAAGATTTTACTAGTACAAACCAGTCATATTGTCTCCAATAGGCTGGAACTGGAAGGATTAAATTGTGTTTAGCCCCCCCACCCCCAACATTGAATAATCCAGCCAGAGTACACTGAAAAAGAAACAACATGTGCTTTTTTAGCTCAGATAGCAGGTTATTTGTATACATTGTAAATTGACTAGTACTACTAATCTGATACTGTTCAATTTGGATACAAGGTTTGGTTACCCGAGTGTTGCACATCTCACAGGGCTTTGTTTACTTGGAAGAAGCTTGGCCGTGAAAGGTTGGCAGCATCAACGTCATCCGGAGATGCCACTGCCACCACAACACCTTTCTCTTTCACAACACCAATAACGTCCGCAAATTCCTTGAAGTCATCCAACCTTAAAGGTCGAGAAAATTAAACAAGTGTAAAAAAACATATATATCGGGCAGTAAAGTAAATTCACGATAACCTTGTTGACAAAATCTCTTCTCTTTTAATTTGCCTATCTTCTTCAGTGATTCCTAGCAAGTATCTCTGCAAACTAAAGCCGGAATTGAAATTCATTACTTGTGTAGCAAACTAAACATCAATGAAAAATCTCGCTAAAGGAGGAATTTCATCACATTTTTTCCAATATAAACCAAAAAAGAAATTAGAAACAGGAAGTAAGTGAAAATGACCTTATATACAACTCGTTTGTACCGAAAAAGAAATCTATCGAGAGGTTTTCTCATCCACAAGGAGAAAAAGTAAATAGCTTACCTGCTATATCCCTTGGCATCAGGAAGCTGATAAGTATCAACATCTCCTATTGTCCCTATGATTGCCTTGGTGAGGGTATCATTGCCCATTTCCAGTTCTCTTAGAAACTTACTGGTTCCATCATAGACATCAAGAGTTTCTAACAAATTTGGGTCTCTGTAGGATAAGTATGAGAAAACACCTGAACAAAGAAGGATATTGTTTAAGGCGATTCAAATCAATAAACAAAAACAATGCTTAAATTGTGAACCTGAGTGAGTGTCGAAGTCGCAAAATCCACCGTAAGCTCCACCACTGACTCTCACTCTATCCCAAAGCCAAGTGTTATTTAAGTATTTTGAAATGACGTATGCGCTGCCTTTAAGTTGGTAGCCTGTCTCATATATGTTAGCTGCTTTTCCCACATAGTTCACCTGCAAAAAGTTGTCTACATAATTAAGAAACACAGAGCTGAGGAGTGTGTTGAATCAGAGGATGTGACTGCTGAATTTAGTACCTGAGTAGGGACCACGAGGGCTTCATTTGTTGGGGGAATCCGAAAACTCCAATCATTTGATCCAAAAGGGGAAGTAAAAGGAAGCAAATCAATAAATTTGCTGATATGCTTTTCAGATTTTCTAAGATTCTTCTCATCAGCAGTCAGATTCACAAGGCACCCATTTTTCGAAAGCATTGTTTTGCGAATTTCCTCAAGAGAAGATGACACTGCAGACCAGTCATCATCAATTTTATCTTCAAGGGATCGCAAAAATTCCAGGTAACTGCAACATCAAGATGAGCAGCAGAATAATGGGCTACTTAATAATGGGAAAGTTCTGCATAGATGCTTTATGAGATAAAATTCCATAGAAAAAATGCGCATTTAAGTTTGAAGAAAATGGACCTGACACCACCCATTTGTTCCATTATCCAGCCAGCAGCATTGAGTTTTGCATCCATCCTTGCAGCTGCAATGCTATGCCCACTGCCTCTTAATCGATTCTGAAATTGAATATTAGCATCATACTCTGAAAAAAACTTGTATAGAATTAACCAACAGCAAGAACATACCTCCATTCTTGCTTTGCTTTGGGATACGAACTGCTTGAAACGCTTTTGGTCTGTTAGCTGAACATCTTGAAGGACAGAATTAACCTGGTTTACAATATCATGAACAAAATTAAAAAAAACACTTTATAAGTCACTACAGAGGATCTCAAACTAGAAGCTGATGGTTTCCTCCCAGACAGTTACAGTGAGAGGGGGCAACCTACCAGATGGAACAAATCTTCAACCCGCTCTGACATAGCTTTGCCTCGAACAATTATGCGACTGCAAGGGTCCTCCTTACCACGTACTGATGATGTGAAAGGGTATACTGATATCCCTCCAGTTTTTCTACCAATTAACTGATTTAGTTGTACAAAATCCATATCTTTGGTGCCCATTTCAAGCAGTGACTGGCTGCCAATATGTATAGACACATATCAGATAATGTATTACCTGATTTATAAAACAAAGCTAAAGGAAATGGAACGCTTAGAACTACTTTGTTGAATAATTTTAAAACATAGAACTGTTAACATCCAAAAAGAGAACTAATTATTTTTCATAACGATGGACTGAAATCTACAAACTCACCAGAACAATGGGACCAAAGGGAGAAGCTCTTGCTTCAAAAATCTTATATCGAATATGACTTCAGCATACACAACATCATTAGTGAATAAGTCATGCTGCAGTACCTCGACACCATTGACAGAACCAACCTGTACATGAAAAAGTGGTTCGATAAGAAGAAAATAAGATTAAGCAACATATAACACAACGGTCACACACCTCAATGGGTACGGTCATAGGTTTTTTAGGTATGTCTTGCAAGGAAAGGCACGGCACACATTTTAAAGCCTCAGGTGGATCAGGAGTCTCTTGCTTCAACTTCAATTCTTGAGTGGCACGAGCTAATTCAGCAAGGTCCTCCAGGGTCATGCTAGCCTTCACTTTTTCTAAACTAGTCTTCTCCACTTCTTCATCTCGAGAAGCTTTTTCTGGATCAGGCTGTTGATGGTACAATTAGCTTGATCTCTCCAGTTAGAAGAAAAAACAAGCATCAAAAGACAACAATTGAAACCTGCATTTCAATGATTATAAGGTGCTGATTTTTCAATATAAAATTTTCAATCAAGGGAGCAAAGACAGCTTTAGAGCCCTCTTCAGCTATTCTAGCTTTCAAAGCCTTCAAAGGTTGCTGATATTTTAATGGCTGGAATGGATCCATATCATATATCCACTTACCCTGTGGAAAAAAATGATTTTAAGAGGCTTTTAGGGTACATTGTGAAATAAAATCAATTCAATGAAGCTTACTTACAATGGATCGAAGCATCAGGGCTAACCCACGGGGAAACGACCCTGTATTATTTTCTCTGAGGGAGAACTCAATTGTATTCATTGACGCTTCCACAGCTTCAGAGGTAAAGCCCTCCTCTGCCAGAATCTTCAGTGAGGTAATGATCAAGTCCTCAACTTTTTTAACATCATCCTCTGAGACACCTTTTAATCCAACACTAAATTGAGGCTGAAGAAGCTCACTTTCAACCCCTCCACCAACAATGGCCTCCCCCAGCCCACTCTCTAGCAGAGTTTTCCTCAATGGAGAAGCAGGAGTTCCCATCATTAAATGATCCAAAAAATCCAGGGCCAGTTCAGTTTCCAAGTCTAGAGGTGCTTCAGAGAGAAGCCAATTCAAACAAACCATATGCTTCTTTTTCAAGTCAGTCCCATACGAAGCAGGATATTTTTCAACAATCCTAACTGGTTCAGTGAACAGCTTCTGTGGATGAATTCTTGATTCCTCAGGATTCAAATTGGCCTCAAACATGTTAAGATAGTCTACAGATAAACATGTAATTACTCATGGTATCATATAAGAATTCAAAAACAGTATAAAATAAAAAAAGGTACAAAACAGCATATGGCTGTGCACATGTAGCGGATATGGTGCCACAAGATAACTAACTTTTAGATTGTAATTGACTGTCAGATATAGTTACGCTTGAGTCTAATAAGGATCAATTGTTGATTGAAACTCGAAAAACTCAAAGAATTGTAAATACTGTATACAACACAGACCACTTAAAATACGAAGACGTTCGCTTGGATCATCATCTCCATAAAACCAAATTCTGGCATTGCTGGGATTGTAATATTTCCGATGGAAATCCTGTTAATAGAACATGACATAATAAATATATACTTGTCAACCAAATGAGACAGCAAACATTGATTAACTAAAAACCTAGTGATGATATACTCAAGGTTAAGGGATAACAACCTTGAATTCCTCAAAAGTCAGTTTTGGTATCGCTTGTGGATCACCACCACTGTCAACACCATAGGTGTTATCCGGAAAAAGTGCCTGCAGGTAAAATGTAATAAATAGAACCAAATTTACCAATTCCAGTAATTAATCTTCAGTAGTTAGATTCTAGCCTCTAGGCAAGAAAAACAAGGCGTTCTTCAATTATAGTTGGCACTGGATCATTGCTAAAATCAAAATATTTCAAAGTGGAGCTTACCTGTTGACATGCCCGACCCAATATACTATCAGGCTGAGAATAGACTCCCTTCATCTCATTGAAAACGACACCTTGGTAAACAAAAAATAATACTTCTTGATGAAGAAATTATGCAAAAAGAAACAATTTGCACAAAATTATACACTAAATTCAGATAAAAGGAGGCTGCAGAAGTTGCATAAACTACAAGAGAAATTCCAACCTTTGTATGTTATGTCCTCGGAGGCATCATTTAGTTCGTAATGCCACCCTTCCTGTTGAAATGTTTTTATGTCCTCCACACATTTAGGAAAAAATACAGCATCCAAGTACACATCGACCAAGTTGTAGAAATCCTGCACGTATAGAAATCGATGGTTATAAAAGATCATAGAAAAGACTTACAGTGGCTTTATGCAGTTTGACCTTTGTGTTTGTGGAAGCAACCGGATAACAAGTTCTGTCAGGATATGTGAAAGCATTCAAAAATGTGTGCAAGCTCCCCTTCAGCAACTCGACAAATGGCTCTTTCAAAGGATACTTTCTAGAACCACATAAGACACTATGCTCCAAAATGTGAGGAATGCCAGTTGAGTCTTTCCTGAAAAACAAAAGAAAGGCATTCAAAATTCATAAGACCATTGAAAAGGAAAAACAGAATAAAGTTTGGTTTTCAGAGTACAAAAGTTGAAAGTTTGTTAGTGGATGTCAATTAAACCCGAAGTATAAGATTAGAGGATAATACATTTGAATACATGTTCCAGGTATTTCAAAAGTCTTCCTTAATCACTGAAATAGTAGCTGAGGTCGTTTCAGACTTATTTTATATAGGCCAGGACCATCAGGAGTGCAAAAATGAAGTTTTGTTCTCGGGCAAAACCATTATTTTGATTTATCACTATTTTCCGTTCGGTCCTTCAATGGATCGGAAGCAAATACACATTAATACTTAACACATGATTTCACCATAAGATTTATCGTTTATATTTTTCGAAATGAGACGTTCTTCCCATTATTTAACATAGAAATGACATGGAATTACCGTATCACATAGCACTTGCACAATTTAATTTAGTCAGAGCAAACAAATAGAAATTCCTTGCAATTATAGAGTAGAAATGCTTACGGGGGTGTACGAAAAACAATCCCAAAGACTTTATTCTCATCATCATTTGAAACTGACATAATCTCCGCGCCAGTTTTCTTGTGCTTGTACAGCACAGCTCTAGACTTATAATCATCAATAAATTCTTCTGACACCTTCTCAAACCCGAGATTAATCGCCACCTCATCCTCTGCGCCAGAAACCTCTGGATAATTCGCAAGAACACCATGAAACTTTATGTGCTCAGTTAAAAAGCTCAAAAATCAAACTCAGAAGCATTTATCAAATTACCAGGTGAAGACTGAATAGAGGACGTTGCGGTCACAGAAAAATTATACTGCTGACTTCTGACGTGTAAATTAAGACGCGGAAATGATGATAAGCTACCAAAATGCCGACGGTGGATAAGGCTCCGACGAAAGTTAGCAAACAAACGGTTTCGTTTCGGCAGGCGAGAGAGGACGCAAGCGGAGCGGGAAAATAATCTTGTGGCGTCAAGCGAGCGAAGAAACACGGCTCTTTCCATTGCAACTCCAATGGCGGAGGAAGCTGTGACTTGGAGCACGCGAAACCGTGAAGAAGTATGAACGTTAATCAATCCTAAGGATTATATTCAGCGGAAAAAATATCAGGATCTTGTGGTGGTCTTTTGTTATAATGGACCTTTGGGCCTTTTCTGATACTCATTGTAGGCCCAAATAATAATAAGGTCCATCAGCCTATTTTTATTCCCTTAATCAAACCACAAGATTATGATACGTGTAACCACTTTTTAATTAATTAATGTTAAATATATACTACAAAATAATAATTATTTACGTGTCACTATTCACTAATTCTGCTATTAACCAATAATAAGAAATCTTTTTTCCGTATGCAAATTGCAAACACGACTCCTGGGCGACTTCTCGGGTTTACGTTCATCACATCTATTGGAAATTGAATTCGTGAAAGTTTTATTCTTTTCCATTTTTCTGTTTGTTCTTGGATGGAGGTTGCAGCCTCCATCAGACCCAGAAGTCTGTGTTTTTACGAGGTTCATAAACCCTAATTCTCAAGGAAGAACCGCGTGGCAAAAGATTTGTGAGGAGATGTTTTCCTGGAACATCTCCAGGTCTGCTGAGAAGATGTTCTCTCGGTGGGCGATGAAGCGTTTATGCCAGTTTCTGCTGAAGAAGAAGTTGGGCAAGTTTATACTAGGAGATATTGATCTTGATCAGCTAGATGTTCAGCTGGGTGCTGGTACAATTCAACTGTCTAATGTTGCGCTGAATGTTGATTATATAAACGAGAAGGTAAGTTTTTGCTGCTGATCCCAGCGGGGAGTTCCTCGCTCCCTGATTCTCCGTATGATTTGTTAAAAACCTGAGTTTTTTTGGATGAGCCCATTAATAGTTTCAGAACTTATCGCATGATGTCTGGTTTGTACGTTGAATATGAAACATATTTTTGGTCCATATATTTGGCTGGAGACCAATTTATAATTCCTCTGGTTTCCACTAGTTTGTCTTCTATGCGCTGCTTTCTACTGACTTTATTACTTTCCAGTTTGGAAAAGCAGGAGTTTTTGTGAAAGAGGGCACTGCTGGGATGCTCAAGGTAACCATGCCTTGGAAGGAGGGAGGTTGCCGGATTGAGTTAGATGAAGTTGAGATTGTTTTTGCCCCTAAGAGTTCAACAGTTCGAGGAGATGGAGCTGAAACATGCCCATGCAGCAATATTACTGAGAGTATGAATATTCATGAAGTCAGTAAACTAGATGATGGGGATTTCAGTAATCGTATGCCAGATGCTTCTGTTGAAGTTCATGAAGGTGTTAAAACCATTGCCAGATTAGTGAAGTGGCTGCTAACCAGTTTTCATGTCAATATCAGGGGACTAATCATGGCATTTGATCCATGTCTTGAAGGAGTAAGTAAAAAAGGACTTAACCAAATAGTGGTTCTGCGCATTAGTGAAGCAGAATGTGGAACGCAGATTTCTGATTTTCCTTCATCCGGTAGTTTGAACTCAGAAAATAATTTTCTTGGTTTAAGTCGAATTACAAACTTTATGAGATTTCATGGGGTTGTTCTTGAGTTACTTCTTCTTCATGGTCCTGATGATCTGCCACATCATGGTTCATCCTCTGGAACGCCTAATGGCAACCCATTTCCAGGATGTTGTTCTTTAGGCAATATGACTACTGTTATTTCAGGGGAAAAGGGAGGGTTTTCAGGGAGTCTCAAGTTGAGTTTACCGTGGAAAGATGGTTCGTTAGACATTAGCAAGGTCGATGCTGATCTTCAAATTGAGCCTCTTGAATTACGTATCAGACCTGGCACATTAAAATCATTCATCTTCATGTGGGAAATGCTTAAGCACATGGGTGACAAAAGCGAAGGCCAACCCTGCCCCATGCCATTCCATTCTTGTACTGCCCCAAACTCTTGCGCGCATTCTTCTAATAAGGGTCTAGTTAGCGAGAGCTTTCTCACCAACTCACACGGGATGCTGAAAGAATCATTTACCTTTCTTCTATCAGAGTCACGTCTTATATCTGATTGGGTGAACAAAACTCAGGAAGATAGAATTGAAGAAGAACCAGAATTTATGGCAAGGTAGGCAAATTTATTTGTAATGTTGTATTTCAAGTCTTCTGGTTAAGATTGCCACCAAAATTATTTTTTCAAAGAGCACGATCATGAAATTATGATGCCCCCCTTTGAGCATTGTATGATGTTACATATTTTCGTCTTTTATGTGCAATTGATTTATAACTGCATAAAATTGATTTACATTTTTTTCTCAATGATATTTATTTTTAATTGTCTTGTGGCAGTGTGGACCAATTTTTTGAGTGCTTCGATGAGCTAAGGAGCTCAAATTCAGCATTAGGAAATAGTGTTATGTGGAATTGGACTTGTTCTGTGTTCAGTGCAATAACTGCTGCATCCAATCTTGCTTCAGGATCTGTAAAAGTTCAATCAAGTATGCATTTTCCTATATATTTTAAATTCATATCTGCATATTTTTTCTTTCTCCCTAGTTTATTTTTCGTTTTGGCACTTATGCTCATTCTTACAAAATTCTTCTTTTATGTAAACCACTATTCACTACCCCTTTCTTCTCGCTGTTTGTCGCAGAGCAGCAGCAAGGTGAAACTTCATTTAATGCTGTCATTGCCAAAGTTTCTCTCTATCTGTTCTGCAGTGATGAAGATCACGGAAAGTATGCAAGTGTGCTAGAAGATAAGACTTGTAATGATTTTTACCAACATTGTATATGCTCTCATTTCTTGGATGTGCGTCTCTTAGTTCAGGTACTTTATCTATTAGAAAATTTTAGTATACTGCATTGCATATTCATGAAAATCTTGTGTGTCACATAGCTTCATTGTACACTCAAACTAATATGAGAATGTGACAAGATGCACAGGTTCGGGGTGAAGATACAAATTTAGAAGCAACTGTGCAACATATGCAAATTGATGACCACTTATATCCGAAAAAAGATTTGCTTGATTTGCAGCACGGTGTCGGTGAAAATATTAGGAATGTGATTACCTCAATGCAAGAAGTACAGGATGGTATTCAATCAGTTTTTAGCAATTTTAAATGCTCCAAGAAAGACCTGGGTGCATATCCTCCAAGTGGTTATGTTGATGTTTTCATCCGGAATGGGAGTAATTTCTCTCAAATGCTAATTAACTCATATGACAGGATAACTCTGCTAGAAACCTTTGGTGCTACCCACTGCAGTGTCAAGATAAACTCTGGTAATTCTTCTGGCTCCATAAATGGACGAACTTCTTTTTCACTGCAGCTAGCCCCATTTTCTTTCTGGGTGAATTTTGATTTGATCAGTTTAATTCAAGATTATTTAAAAGATATATCAAATACTTTTGAAACAAGGACAGAAGAGGGTTTCCTGGTGGATTCTGAAGCCAAGTTTGAGGGATTTTCACAGATTGATGAGCATCCTAAATCTTCATGTCAAAGGTCAAGTTGTTTGACGACCAATAATGCTCTAGAGGGTAATGTTTTCCTGCCAAGTGCTAGGATAATATTTTGTTTTCCTCTAAACACGAAAAGAGATTCATGCAGCTATTCTTCATTCAACCATTTTGTTGTCCTAGACATTACTTCAACTACAACTAGAGAGGAAGACATTAGGAAAAAACTGGTTGCTAGTGCCAAAAAGAGACATCCAGTCACCACGCCTTGCTTTATAGATGTGAATTTTAGTGACTTGCATCTATTTTTTGTTCACTCAGTTTCTGTGGAGACCACTTGGATCGAAACCTTGGGAAGGGACCAGCCTAGATTCTCAGTTGATAAGATTGCCTCAATTGTTAGTGAAACTGGTCATCTCTCTCTGATTAGTATCTTTTGGCAGGGGCGTCCTGCAACTGGCCCTTGGATATCAAACAAGGCAAAAGTTTTGGTTTCTGGGGATAACAAAAGAAATGAAGGTAGTTGTGTTGACAAAAGCAGTGAATTTGCATCAGTGGCCAGTGTTAAGGATAACAAAGATTTTGATCACCAGACTAGGCAAGAGATATTACTAAGCTCTGAGCTGTTGTTGCATGTGCAGTTGCCTGCTGTTTACATCAATCTAGACAGATGTCAATATTTGAGCATGTTTGGTCTTCTAGATCAGTTTCTTCACTACTTCTCAAGTTCTGATTCTGAATCTGTCCAAATTAGTGAAAAAACTTCTCCACAGCAAATTTCATTTTTGGTGGAATTTGGTTCTTTGATGCTTTCATTAGACATTGAGCCTATAAAGGATTTTAAGCACTCCATGTTCTCAGAGCTTCCTGGTTCCTGGTGTAGTTTGACTCTTCAAATGGATAAGTTTGAAATACTTTCTGTATCCAATATTGGTGGGATAGAGGACATGAAATTCCTGCACATAGCCCATCATCAAGGAAGTTTGTGGGGATCTAATACTGAAGCTCGTGATAAGGAGTTCATTCTGATATCCTGCAGCAACTCTTCAAGTGGTCGCGGTGATGGGGAAGGTTTGAATGTGTTATCGCCTAGCCATGCTGGTTCCATCATTATGAACTTGTGGGATCCTGCTAATAATCATAATTTTACATCAGTTACAATCAAATGTGCCACTATTATTGCAGTAGGTGGTCGTTTGGATTGGTTTATGGCAATGATGTCCTTTTTCACTCCCCAGTCTTCTAATTTTGAAGGGACTAATGATAGTAGCATGAATAAGACTTTTGGATCTTCCTTTACTCTTACAATGGTTGATGTTGGATTGAGTTATGAACCTTACACTGAACTCATCATGAATGGTAATCAAGGTTCAGAGCTTGAGTCATCTGGTCTGAAAAAAAATGAATGCAAGAATGAGTTTTATGTTGCCTGCCTGTTGGCTGCATCCTCATTGAAAATTTCGCACACTTCATCCCTTGACTGTAAGGAAATGAAATACAAAATTAGAGTGCAAGATATAGGCTTCCTAATATCCGCAGCATCTGAAAACAAGTTGATTGGCCGTGTTTACAGTGCTGGATACCTCAGAAAGATTGGGTATGTGAAAGTTGGTCAAGAGGCACTTGTTGAAGTAGTTGTTAGGATAAACTGTGAAAACGGCCATTCATGGGAGGTAGAATGTACAGAGTCGCACATGATTTTCAATACATGCCAAGATACAACTGTAGGAGTAATTAGATTATCTACTCAACTGCAAATGCTGTTTGCTCCTGATATGGAAGATTATGTCGTCCACTTGGAGAATAGATGGAATAACGTACAACTACTGAATGAGAACAACAATGGGTCATCAATTGGTGAGTTTTCAGGGGCACCTTGTCAAATGGAGAGTTCAGGGATGGGCCAAAGATCGAAGGCTGTAAATTTAATGAGTGTAGTATGTGATGACATCTTTCATCTCAATCAGAGTTTGGGTTCACAAGGAAGAATCTATGAATCACATACTTCCTTTTCCACTGTTGGTAGCCCTCTTGCAGCTAGCAAGTCTTCATCAGAAGAAGTCCCTGACGTTATAGAGGAATATTTTTCGGCTGATATGCGCTCTCTCTCAGGACTAAATTCAGAATACAAGATACCTGAAAACTGTAGTAGCAATATCAGCGAGGGTCAAGCTGGAAATGCTAGATGGTATGTTGACAAGTCATTAAACATACTAGAAAATCATGCTTCAGAAATTGAGCAGGCTAGAATGCTGAAACCTTTCGAGTGTAAGGCTTCTAGAAATGATAGTGAACATTTTGGTGTTGATAAGGCAGAAGGCTGCATAATTATTAAAAATTTGAATATTGTATGGGGTATGCATGGCGGTTCAGATTGGTCAAATGTTCAGAATGCTTCTCTGGCTTCTGCAAGGAATTGTTCAAGAGATTCTTCTGTTTGTTTAGAGCTTTCATTATCTGGAGTGGGGGTTGGCTTTGAGTTTTACCCTGATGGTGGAATTTGTGCGTCTAAGCTTCATCTTACCATTCAGGATGTGTGCTTTGATGACAGAAGTGTTGATGCTCCATGGAAAATGGTACCTGCCAACATTTTCTAAAGTCCTGTTCTTTTTTGTTTTAATAATTTAGTACTTCAATAAAATAATTATTGCTGTTATATGACATGATTTTGTGGACTCAAGGTTCTTGGGTATTATCGGTCAAAAAAGCATCCAAGAAAATTCTCATCTGATGCTGTGAAGCTAACTTTGGAAACTGTTAGGCCGAACCCATTGATTCATCTAGAAGAAAATCGGTAATACCCAATTATGAGCAATTGTATTGTACAATTTGATTCAGTTTTAGCGTCTTTGTGGCATTTTCTTGGTTGGGGTGAATTAGCGTTTTGGATTGTTTGAATCAGCTGGTTAAGGATGGATATATTTGTGTAATATATTTTTTTGTTCTCTTTCCAGACTACGCATTGGTTTACTTCCGATGAGGCTGCATCTCCACCAAAGCCAACTTGATTTTCTCATTGGCTTCTTCGGACCTGATGAAACTATACAAGCTAGTAATTCAGCTTTTCAGGAGAGTGGGAATCTTGAGACATTCCTTCCTTATTTCCAGGAAAGTTTTGGTTTTATTGGCCTATTACTAAACAGAATTTTATCCTTGTGTACTCCATATTGTTTGATATGAGCTCCATATTACAAGCAATTGATTGAGAGTAACTTAGGCAGTTGCTTTTAGTTGTAGGATTTCAGTACATCTTGTCTATAAAAAGCATTGTGGTATTTAGACGACACACAGGTCTGCATTCTTTTCACATTTTTTTGTTTCGGTACAGAAATTCGATATACTACCATTCACAATTCGAGTTGATTACCATCCTTGCCGTGTTGACTTGACTGCTCTTAGGGGTGGCAAGTACGTCGAACTCGTTAATCTCGTACCATGGAAGGTAAATAGTATGTCATTCCAACTTTATATTTCCAGTCCAAGGTTTTGCACATCTCTTGTGATTAGCTAACGACAAACGACAATATTTTCGTATGATTTATGATTTATGATTCAGGGTGTGGAATTACACCTTAAACGGGTCGAGGGAGTTGGCCACTACGGTTGGAACAGTGTTTTAGAAACTATATTCGGGGAATGGTTAGAAGACATATCTCACAATCAGGTGCCATACTCTTGTTGATCTGGATTTTAATAATTCTTACAGTTATAATTCTTACAATGTAGATTCACAAACTGTTGAAAGGCCTTCCACCCATAAAATCTATAGTTTCCATCGGTTCTGGAGCTGCTAAGTTAGTATCTCTTCCCGTGAAAGGCTATAAAAAAGATCATGCTGTACTCAGGGGAATGCAAAGAGGTTTTATCTACTCATGTTGCCTTCAAATTCTTCCATATATATTTTTCGATCCACTTGAGCTTTTGTTCATTGAATCATGAAATTAAATGCTAAATTATGATATCAATTTTGAAATTGTAGTGATGATTGAGTATTGGTGGTGTTACAGGTACTTTTGCGTTCCTGAGAAGTATTTCCATTGAAGCAATGGAGCTTGGAGTACATTTAGCAGCGGGAGCGCATAACATCCTCCTCCAAGCGGAGTATATTCTTGCTAATATTCCACCCTCTGCACCATGGCAAATAGAAAGCAAGGTGACTGCAAGTGTTAAAGCTAATCAACCCAGTGATGTCCAACAGGGAATTCAACAGGTATAATTAACTTAACTACTTTTGATGAATACTCTCACTCACTCATTCATTTTTTTGTGTCAAGGCTTGCCAGAGTATCAGTGATGGTCTTGGTAAAACAGCTTCTGCTTTACTACAGACACCTATAAAAAGATACCAGCGTGGTGCTGGTGTTGGATCCACGTTGGTGACTGCTGTTCAATCTGCTCCTGCTGCTGCTGTGGCCCCTGCATCTGCTGCTGCACGTGCTGTGCATTGTGCTCTTCTAGGCTTTAGGAACAGGTCCACACAAGTAATCCTTTTTCTTGTTTTATCATTTTTCTTGACAGCAACTACTTTGTCATGGGCTGGCAGTCTTGATCCTGAGCATATGAGAGAATCAATGGAAAAATACATGGGCAGCCCCCCTTCATCCATGCAGTAGGCAGAGAAAATCATCTTAAATATCTCTCCAAACTCTGCTACTCATCTTCTTGGATCATGTTATATATGTACAGACTACAGATAGATTGGTGGATTCAACATGATAGCCCCCCCTTTAGATTGTGATCCATGTCTGGCATTATATTCTTCAAATGTAATTATTCATTTTTCTCATGCACTTGTAATAAATATTTCCCCCCTGTAAATATATGTTCTTACATTGCTGTGTTGAAACAGTGGATGAAGTATTTGTAAGGATTTTTCTTCATCATCTTTGTACCTGAATCAATACCATGAGAAATAAGTTCCACCTCCTTCATGCAAGCGTCTTAGCAGGCAATCTAATCCTTGGGACTTTGTACGAAGGATCAATTCAAGACCAAGATGATAGGTTCAATCTTAATCCCAACTTTACAAAGATATATAGTAATAATTAAATTTGCTCAAAGGTCTTACCTAAAATTATGGAGGAGAATCCTGAGCTACAAGTGCAACTGCAGCTGGAGATTTGAGGCTTTGCTTTCAAACAAGAACTGACTGCTACTACAAGTTGACAAGTTAGATTTTGTTGCGAGTCAAATGCTGTTAAAACAAAGAGACATTGGAAAGCTTCTTGTTTCATTTCTATGAAGAAGAAATGAAATCTGTAAAGGTAACAAACAATATCTATGTTTTTACATCATTTTCTTGTTGCTAGATTGGAAATTAAATAAGGAAAGCATGTAGAATTTCAACACATTACTAAGTAAAGAAACAACATAGCTACTTTATGGTGGAAGGGAAAGGGTGCGTTTCTCCAAAAGGATGGGAGATCAGTCATCTTCTGAATCTGTATGTGGATTAGCAAGAGTTGGTAAGATGTGGATGCCAAACGAGATGAACGTGAATATAAAAGCACTAACCAGATCGTATATCTTCCCCGACTTTGCCTTTGCTTTTCAGCTGTCTGGTTATCATGGCGCATATTAGTTTCCACCAGTAAATGTGGAAAACAAGCAGGGTGAGTAACATGGTGTTGAATATATAGTACATTTTTGTGACATACGTGTCTGAAAGGTTCATAGAGTGGCAAAAATAATAGCTGGAGGAAAAAGAGAAGAATTAATGACAAGTCTGAGTGGCCAAAAAAACAGAAAAACGAATTGAGACCCAAACCTTGACGATCTTATGACCCAAAATGGAAAGACAATGAGCCTAAGAACAAGCCACGATAAGGCAAACAAGCCAAAACACACACTAGCTCCAATCTCATGTTCGGAGTACTTAAAAATCTTTGCTGATTCAAGAAATACATCACTGGCATCATGCAATGCAAGAATGACAGATCCTATTCGAAGGAACCTGAAAAGAATAAACTTCACAGGGTCAATATGTATCATACTATCAGATACAAGGCTGATACTTCCATGTAATCATGATTGAATGATCTCACTCACGAGCAAATAAGCAGAGTATGAATCAAGAATACCTTGAAATGTAAGAATATGAAATGAGGATCACAGTGACAACATGGTGAGACATCATTACAGCAAAATCCTTCCGTCGGGTTTCCCAGAGAAGAAGTGCAGCAATGCTAAATAGGTAGAACCCACATTGGCACATATAGATAAGTTTCAAGGGAGTCCTGCAGTAATAAAAAACAATGAACGAAGTCATAAGAACTGATATCATATTTGAAAATTACGATGCCATAGATTCAAGAAAAAAAATTTTGTGATGATCATTCAATGTCCTGCCTCAACAAGAGCTCACTGGAGAATCGACACAAATAAGGAATTTAGTGTTCTTATGTTAATATACCCAAATGAGAACTCTATAGCCTAAATTTACATTGAGACATTAATACTACATAAAATTTAGGTTATACAAGACATTAGCCCCAGCCATTCCCATAAAATTATATAACATTCTAGCACACAACAAGAATAAAAAAACTGTAAAATAGATTGCTTACTTCATCTCCTGATCAGGCCAGCCTTTAAAATACTGTTTTATATCACCAAACCAAGGTTCATGGTAGGCAATTGTCAAGATGCAAAATTCAACAGTAGCATAGTAAGTAAGTTTCCACAAGGACTCAGAGAATTTAGCAATCTTTGACCTTGTTGCATCATTCAATTTCAGAAGTTGCCTTTCTCTACACAACAACCAATTAGCTAGCCTCTGAGATAGATCACCAGTTGGGAGAAGTTAGATCCTCAGGAACATGAAAGAAAAAATGTTATTGCAATAATGATATTAATAAGATTGACATATTTTATTTTATTTATATATTTCACCATTTTCATGAGCATTTCCATAGAGGCATGCAAATATCACCTCTCACACAAGTTAGGAAAAATAGAAAGCTTCCCATTACAACTCAAATAAGCTTTTGGCCAAATTAATTAGCACAAAACTGGAATGTTTAATAATAACCACAACCATAACAGCCACAAGAACTAAAGTTAAGAGAATTTCATTACACACTCAATAAAAATGAGCTCCTAGATATAATAAAAAGCATTTAATAGAATCATGAAGCTGCCTAATTCCAGTATAAAAATAACTCCAAAAAAACTAGGTGCATTCAGTGACAAAGAAAAACATATGAAATTGGAAAGAATAAACTTACACGGCTGATAAACCTATCGAACAAAAACCTAGCCGCAATAAAATAAAACGCGAAGCATAACGCGAAGATGAAATGCCAAGCTTTGGGAGGAGCATTATCCTTCCAGAACGATTCCATTAGAGGATTCGAACCTCAGTTGAACGACAAAGCACTAATGAAGCAATCAACATTGACACAACTGTTATCAAACACTTAATTGCTAGCAAAATCTCCATAACTCTACATGAAACGAATCTTCAGGAAGCCATGGTTCATCAAACCACCCGAAAAAAAAAATTTAAAAAGCGGGTAAGCTAGAGAACTAATAAGGAATTCCAATATTTGCATATTTATTACTTATTAGTAATGTATATTTGGTAAACCTTTTATAATTATAATATATTTTTAAACAGATGATTATTTATTCATAACATAATAAATATAAAAGTAACTAAATTAAACAACTCTGAGTGTGGACTTAAATGTATTATGGGCCAGAAGTGTCTCACGGGAATGGGCAGCATTGGGCCCACCCGTAACTTACCACTTAGGTTGAAAGAGACGAGCGGAATTATCAAGTTTGGCGATTGAGAATTGGGACAAGTATGGATGGATAATTTTGATTCAGCACTAGCACTCTTGAGGGAAGAGAAATTAAATCTCCAAATTCACAAAAAAAACTGTGATTTCACTGAGTGGACGGGAGGTCGTACAGTCTATCGACAAGTTGTGGATAGGCTCTTGTGGAATGAGTATTCCATACTCATTGAATGGAGTGGGGCCATGGTCATTAATAAAGTGAGAGGTGACGTGTTAGATTCTAGGCCTTGAGATCGGTAAATTTTGGTATGACAATTGATCAATTGAAGAAGTGTACTGAGCGGGATCGACAAAGATTAGTGGGTTTTAACCCTAAAGTCCACATGCAACCATTATATAATGAGTGTCAGTCGCTTTAATGCGGTATCATCATCATCTCAGAATTATCAGAAAATAGTAGAGGAGCACGGGAGCAGTTCTGGGTTTAGAACATTCTGTCTGTGTGTTTGACTTAAGTTACACAAGAACTCGATAGTTCTTGTGACTGTAATCTTTGTATTATTTTTGTGATAGTGGATTGATCAGGAGGTGGTCCGTGGTTTTCTCCCAATACTCGGGTTCCACGTAAAATTTCTGTGTTCTTTTCCATTCCACATCTAGTTTTGCTAAGTTTAATCGATAAAATGAATCATAAAATCCATTAAAAACTAGCGGTCTATTGGAGGAGAGTGATGTATTTTGGAATGACCACAAAAAATCTTGTCTAGATACAAATGCAAAAAGACTCAAACATGTTTGGAGATGCCAAAACTCAAATTTAGGATTCAGTTGATCGAAAGAATATCGATATAGTTATGTCCATAAAAGAAATGAATCACGTTGAAAATGATTGAATTAAACTTTGATATCAACAAGACATGTGGAATATATTTCAACTCTTGTCATCTATTGATTCATTGTATTCAAAAATAAAATAAAAGTATCTCTCAAATAAATTATATGTGATTTTAAAAGCCATGTATGATTACAAATGAGAGAGAGGAGGAATTTTTTAACATTAATAGCATTATCATTATCAGGGTGTAATTAATATATAATTAGCAGTACTTTTTTATATCTATGTATTTTAACACCGACAAAAATTACTTTGTTCATTCTAACAGTGATGGACCCATTGATTAGATATTTATAATTATATACTTAAATGATTAACTTCTATGTATACTAATCCATTATTTAGTAAATATATATATATATATATATATATTATGTGAAATTAAAAAATTTCTAATGTCTAATTAAATAAATTGATAATATATGAAATCCACATATAATTTATTTTTTTCTTTCTAGCATTGTTTTATCTTAAAATAGAAAACAAATTCATATTTAATTTTGAAAATATATTTTTGGTTTTTCAAATTGTAATATCATATCAAATTATATAAAATTTATATAATATCAAATTTCATTTTTGTTTTTGATAAAATAGAAACAATCATTTTTTAGTTTTCCGCTTTGTTTTCTATCATTTCAGAAAATAATCTTATTTTTTTAAAAATAATTTAAATGAAATAACAATCAATAATCATATTTAAATAAAAAACATCTCATCAAATGTATTTGAACAAAGTGTTTAAAATGACTGTTACTTTTATAATGCAGGGTTTCTGACAATGTCATTGTCAAAATTTGCCTTAGGAATGACATCCTTTTTCTTAATCATGTTTTACTCTTAATTAGTACTATATTTAATGAATTAAAAATTTTGGTGGATATAATTGATGAGAGGTAGTTGGTTGTTGGAAGTTGGAATAGAGAACACATTAAATACAAAATGATATATTGCGAGTTGTGAGCCTGGGCCTAAGATTATGAGAGGAGCGTCATCAATATAGAATTGTGATGGGTTAGATTTGAATTAAAAATTGCATACCTACCTCCCTACCAGTCTTGCATTATGGATTTTAAACTGGTTATAAATATAGGTTCCCTTTGGCATTACCAACACCACAAAGACATGGCGCAGGGTGGAAGCTCAAGCCACAAGAAAATTATAAGCGATGCACTTTTGCAGGTCAAACTCAATTTTCCCCAAGTGTTAATACTTTGTGTGTTTAGGCTGAAAGAAATCTTGTGTGTGGACTTGCAGTATATTCTTGATACGAGTGTATATCCAAGAGAACCGCAACCCATTAAGGAACTACGACAAATCACTGAAAAGCATTCTATGTTTGTACTTCTATAATCACATTAAAATCAACCTTAACCTCATTCTGATTTTTTTCTTCATCAGGAGTTACCTGGCAACAACACCTGACCAAGTTCAGTTCTTGAGCATGCTAATCAAGTTGATCAACGCTAAGAACACTCTAGAACTTGGTGTTTTCACTGGCTGTTCCCTTCTCGCCACCGCCCTCGCCATCCCCCACGATGGCAAGGTACCCATTTCTTATAAACTGGAAACCTTGATTTTCCAAACATGTTTCTTTCCTTCTTTAATCTTCATTGATTGCAGATTTTAGCAATAGATGTTAATAGACAAGACTATGAACTGGGTTTACCAGTTATACAAAAAACTGGGGTTGCTCACAAAATTGACTTCAGACAAGGCATTGCTCTCCCAATACTCGATCAACTCCTTTCAAATGTATACATTTATTCTTTCTCAACAATGAAAACCATTTGCGTGAATAAAAAGTGATTTTCGATAATGCAGAAGGAGAATCAAGGCTCATTCGACTTCATATTCGTGGATGCTGATAAAGAGAATTACCTGAATTATCACATGAGTCTTATTGATCTAGTTAAGATCGGGGGTATCATTGGCTACGACAATACTCTTTGAGGTGGCTCAGTGGCCGCTCCTCCAGACGAGCCACTCCAAGATTACCTTCGTAAACCTAGGGAGTTTGTTCTTGAGTTCAACAAGGCTGTTGCAGTTGATCAAAGAGTAGACTTATGTCACCTGAGTGTTGGGGATGGGGTTACACTCTGTCGCCGTCTCGTCTGATTTACCGCTTTCTAATATGTGTTCTCATTCTCCTCAACTTTCAATAAAAACACTTATGCTACTAAAAATGTTTAATTTATTTTTTTAATTTATTGAAACACTGTTAACTATTATTATTATGATTTTGGTTTGATTCTATTAATGGTAATATATTCTAAATTGTAAGTGAGTTTAATAGCTAAAAGTTAAGTGATTTTGTATGTTTTGCTAAATTGGAAGCAAAATTTATCTTGGTGTGATTTTTTTTAATTATCTCAAGTTAGAGAGTATCAAGATATACATATGGTCTTTTGTAATAAACTAATCTCAATGGTTATTTAAAGAGGTGATGGGTTGCACCAACTATGATGTGAAGTGATATGATTATATGAGATTAGTTAATTAGAAATATAAATATATTTTGTTTTACATTTGTTTCAACGAATCAAATATTATTTCAAATCGTTTCGAATTTTACAAATCATATATTGTAGAGAGTGTGTTGATGCTACAATTGTATTGTTTGGATATAATTTAATAAAGTTTAATAAACAGTTGGTGTATATTGTGAGATCTATAGGCGAGTTCCCCAAATCATCTCTATAGTCTATACATACCACCCCCAATTGGCATATTTAAAAATGGCTTACCTACCAACGATTTTCAACTCCTTTTAAATACATCGCATTGGCATTGCCAAGACAAAACCACAACAATCAGAAGTGTATAAAAGCTTTCCATTGCAACTCAGATAAGCTTTTGCCCAAATTAATGAGTACAAAACTGGAATGTTTAATATTAACAACATCCATAACAGCCACAAGAAATAAAGTTCAGAGAATTTCATTACACATTCAATAAAAATAATAAACAGCATTTAATAAGAATCATGAAGCTGCCTAATTCCACTATAAAAGTAACTCCAAAAAAACTACTCTCATTCGATCCGACCCCGAATAATGATAATTTTTTTACTTCTCCACATGAGAGAATTTTCCCAACAGAACCATCAAGTTGTAGAAAGATCTCTCATTCACAAAAAAATGTATGTTATAACACTATGGGGTTGTTTGGTTCTACGATGATCGCTGTAGAGTGGTCACCGCACCGTAATTTTATTTTTTTGTCCAACAATTAGGTAATTACGGTGATCGTATCAGGATTGTTGGATGTCATATGATCATGCTTTGATACGTATATCCAACCCATCGTAATTTGGTAAATTTCAAAATTACTCTTTAAATTAAATTTAATTTAATTCATTTAAAACCAAATCCTAACCAATTTCAATCTCATTTCCCAAATATTACATCATCTTTACAAGTTGCTATAGATATGCGTTTTTTTATTCTTTTTGAAGTTAGAGAATTGACGAAACACTCACAAAGTTGAGGTCCACCTCCCATCGTGGACGCTACCGCCCCTCATAATTGATAAAAAATTTTAATACATTTTGATTAAAATCACTATATATTTATAAATTGTTTACTACAATAATAATTTATATTTCGATAATAAAATAAGTTATTATAAATTAGATAAATATATTAGTTTATTGTATATGTAATGAATATTTTAGTTTTTATTTGACTTATATTTATCTATAACAAATATATTAATATAAATGTTAAAATATACATTTTATTAAAATTACAGTAAGATCATCGTAGTTTTTGCAAACAGTTTTTTAAAATCCGATCATAATTATCACGATTATTTTAATGCACGGTACAATCACCACACCTTATCGTGATTTCGAAATGTTAAACCAAACAAATCATATATGATGTTCTCTCTATTTGAGGAGAGAGAGAGTTTCCTCATGTTTAATGTATTTTGTTACATTTTATATTTTGACGCACACTATACAAATATGGAGTCAATATATGGATAATTCAGATATCATAAATAAAAAATTTGAAACTATTCACCCAAAATATGGTTAATCCATTAATCTCACAATACAAACTTACAATATTATCAATAATATGTATACAAAGATAATATAGCCAGATAAATATTAAGAATAGAAATTACTCCAAATATACAATAAAATAATGTTTTATCCAACATTACGACCACTAATCAACTATTTTGGGACTTTTGAATATTTAATAACTATTTCAAATATTACATATTTTTAGATAACATTTCGAAAATAAAATAGAGAAGAATACGTTTCTTTTCTCTTCTACTAAAATGAGATGCTTGGATGGATGAAAAAATGAGATTCAAAACCCCTAATTTACAATAATGGGGGAGATGAACCTTCCCAAAAGATGCTGGGGTTATTTAAATATATACATATGGTCCTTTGTAATAAACTCTTCTCAATTATTATTTAAAGAGGTGATGAGTTATTATTTGCATCAACTTGGATGTGAGGTGGCTATTCAGGATGCGATTATACGAGATTCGTTATTATGAATTAATGATTCGTAATTACAAATATTTGTTTTACATTTGTTTCAATAAAATCAAATATTATTTCAAACCATTTGACATAAATTAATTAAATATAATTTGTTATTTTTGTAAAACATTACGCAGCCTACATTGGGTTATAGGAATCCTATCAAATGGTTTAAACCCATAAAAATGGTATGAAGTTTGGGTAGGCTGAATTGAATATTTGTTGGAATCATAATGGAAAATATCATAATAAATGTGATTCAACCAACAGCAGAGAAAATGTGGTTTAATTGCATCAAGGACCACATGAAGAAAAAACGTGTTTCATTGTACTTTCTAACATTATCGCTTTTTTAATTTAATAAATGTAGTTAGTATAAATAGGAGTTGTTACAGCTTTTATCTCTAACACAATACATAATACATTTTCTTCCACCGGTTCTCTGAACCATTTTCCAATTTCTTCTATGTTCTATAATTTCCCTTCACGCTGTTGATTTGAGTAGTTATGAACCTGGAATCGTTTGCAGAATGAAAAGGGGATTAGGGATTTGAAACAATTGAACGAAGAAAAAGTAATTCATTAAAGTAAAAAACAAAGTATTTATAGTGGGCTAAAAAACGCTCCACTGTTCATCAGTTAAAAAAAACTTAAAATGCGACATAGTAATAAGTAAAGCCCCATCTTCATTTCGAAACTGCCATCGTATTCACTTTGTCTTCATCAGTTACATCAACACTCCCCCTGACTGATGAAGATGCAACATTTTGAAACTCTTGGTTGGATATAACTCC
The DNA here is from genome assembly GCA_009725065.1 of Utricularia reniformis. Lineage (NCBI taxonomy): Eukaryota > Viridiplantae > Streptophyta > Magnoliopsida > Lamiales > Lentibulariaceae > Utricularia > Utricularia reniformis. The sequence continues at coordinate 244,601 of RWGZ01001079.1, forward strand.
GATTTTGGACCTGTGATGTGTAAACAACAGCTTACCGAGACTCTTAGTGAAAATATCCGCTCGTTGATCCTCAGATTTAACATATTTGAACTCAATTTCTTTGTCCTTGACGGCTTCTCTCAAAGAGTGAAACTTCACTTTGATGTGTTTTGCTTTGCTGAAGTGAGTTGGATCCTTTGCAATGGATATTGCAGCTTGATTATCGAGATGTAATAAGGTGGGCTGTTTCTGTGCAAGATTTATGTCTTCGAGAATTTGTCTAATCCATCTGTTCTGATTTGAAGCTAGAGCAGCGGCAATATACTCCGATTCTGCAGTTGACTGAGNTGGGGTTGCTCATAAAATTCACTTCAGACAAGGCTTTGCTCTCCCAATTCTCGATGAATTGCTTTCAACTGTACAAATGATTTAGGGTTTATCTATATATTTTATTTATTGCATCGATTGTCGTGAATGAAAAGTGGTTTGCGATAATGCAGAAGGATAAGCATGGCTCATTCGACTTCATATTCGTGGATGCTGACAAAATCAATTACCTGAATTATCACAAGAGGCTTATTGATCTAGTTAAGATCGGGGGCATCATTGCCTACGACAATACGCTTTGGGCGGGCTCAGTGGTCGCAGCTCCAGACGCACCACTCCAAGATTACGTTCGTAATCTTAAGGAGTTTGTGCTTGAGTTCAACGAAGCTGTTGCTGTTGATCCAAGAGTAGAGTTATGTCAGATAAGCATTGGGGATGGGGTTTCCCTTTGTCGTCGTCTCGTCTGATTTTGCGGACGCAAAATTTTAGTTTTTTTCGTCGGTAATAAAGGAATTGTGTTTGGGATAATTTGAAACTCACCAAAGTAATCGTCATATTTAAGGATTCATGTCCTTTACTGTATCTTTTTATGTAATAAAATATGTCTTTCTGGGTAAACGAGAACGCAGATCTCTATATAAGTTAAGTGTGGGTTATTCATATTTCATCCAAATAACATTGAATTTAAAATAATTAAATCAGATATAAATCAAGAACCAATTTTAAACACTTAAACCCAAATCAATTCGGTTCAAATCTATAAAATTTTGACCATTATTTCTATCCACAAGAACAATTTCAAGTGGCGCAAAAGGGAACCTTACTCACTTGGCATAAATTAATGGGTTGTTTGATTTATTCTTTTATCAAACAATATTTTTAAAATTGTAGTGCGTTAAACATTAAAAATTATGTTTATCATCCCTGCAAAAACTAATTATGACACAACCCTAATTTGATAAATAACTAATTTATTCTTAGTTCTAATAACTAAAATATGATCTTTATATATATATATAATATATATATATATATATATATATGAATGTATATTTGTATTTTTTTTAAAATCGCGATTGTGAAATCATAATTTAATAAATATAAATTAAAAATAATCTCACAAACTCATCACATCCAATGAAGTTTGTTAATACCATTTTAAAAATATTAGTTATTATTTATATCTTCTTTGATTTTTATATATTGTTGAAATAAATGTTTAGTTGAAAGAAAGCGAAATCAAATTTCAATTAAGTACATTTAGAGGGCTACCCATTAGCCATTTGACGTAGACTTAGGACATCCACAATGTTATCCGCTTGAAAACCTCATTCTCTTTCTCCACATCATCTTTCTCTCTTCATATTATCATTCTGTATTTTTAATATGAATATCAATATTTTTATAAATAACTTTAATCTCACCCCTACAAGTGTGTCCGAACACTTTTAATTTTTAATTTTAATTTTTTGTATATTATGTTTTTTTATGTAAATACTAATCCGGTAACCGAAAGCTAATAAATTTAATAGGTAGTTAGTTTGGTTTAGTTATTGAAATCATAATAAAAAATTATTTAATCGAATCGATTAAAACCTATAAATCGATTATTTTTGCACATCAAATGCATACTACTCATAATATTGTCGATAAAATTATTATATCAATCTATTATAAATATTTATATCTTATAATTATTTTCAAAATATTTTTTTTAAAAAAAATAGGGACACATAGGAAAGTGGTATGTGCCAAAAAATTTGACACGTTGGCCACCAACGTTGCTTACTCTTACGGAATTGAGTTAGTTTAGCTAATGCTCACGTAATAGTCACTTTTAATTGGATTTCTCTTAGATAACTTTAGTATATATAATGATTTGTTGGGCAATAAATAATATGCGCAACAGAGTATTATCATCCAATAACAATTCAAGTTAGTAGGAATTTTAAAAGAGGTGGTTATAAAATCAATCTGTATAACTATTTTTTTCTTATATTAATACATGTTTTTACTGGTGTAAAAAATATTGATATTTGGATTAAATGATAAAAGTCATTAATTAGAAATATAATACATAGAAAATAGTGTTAAGAAGATTTAAATTTGTTTTAAGTTGGAAAAATGCATATGAGTCATAACCGGTTAAAAGGATATCAGTAAAAATTTCCAATTTTAAAACCTAAATAGTGACATGATCCGGATGAAAAAATTGAATATTTATTTTATTGTTTCTCTTTTGACTTATTAAATGCAATGAATGCCGCTTTAAAAAGCAATGATGGTTTGAGTAAATACGATTGAATTAGGTAAGTCTAGAATATTAAAATTTCACTTTTATTCACCTAAATTTCCTCCAAAATAAATGTTTTTAGTTGGATTCAAAAAAAATTAAATTATGTTTTTTTAAATTTGATATATTATCAATTTTAAATCTTAAATTAATAAAATACTCTTAAACTCAAATAATTATATTTAAATTAATTTCACCATTTATAAATCAATATTTTAATTATAAAATATTTTATTTCTATACTCATAATAATGTTTCCATGAAACGATTAAAATTTTGTAAAAATTTATGACTCAAAATTGAAAACGCAAATTTATCTATTGTGTAGTGTTTTTAAATAAGTCGGTATGCCGCCGGTATATTGACTATTTCGATTATATATATTAATCATTCATTTAAAATTATTATTTTAATTAATATTCATGTAAAGAAGGAATACAACAAAACCAAGGATGCCATATGATTATTTATAGTACGGTACATAAATAAGATGATTAATATATATAAAAAACATTTAACATCAATATTTTCAAAATGGTATAGATAAGAATTTCGGGCCGGTAGACCCCACTAAACCAATTTTTTATTATTAAGACAATTTTTTTAAAAAAAATAGTCATTATTTTTTTGGATCTGACCCGAAAGACCCGGACTTCGACAGAACACTTGATGTAGGTAAAAATACCGATTTCATCCATTATATAATGTATCGGTCGATATACATGCAATATACAACCGATATAAAGATAATGTTTAATATGTAAATTTTCATTTTAAATTTTGAGTCAAAATTTTGACGAAATTTCAATAGTTTCAAAAGAAAATTATTTTTAATATAAAGTACAAAATATTCAGTAATTTAAAAATTGTTTATAAATGATGAAACTTAATTTATAAGTAAGTAAGATAATTATTTTAATTAAAGGGTATTTTAGTATTTTGAACTTATATTAGATAATACATCAAATTTGAAAAACTTAATTTGAATTTTTTTGAATGAAATGACTAAAATTAATTTTGAAGGAAATTTGAAAGATTCAAATTTAATTTTTTACAATAAGACGAAGTATATAATGGCTGTAACACATTTTTAAAAAAAATTAACTAATGAAAAAAGGATAAAATAATGGGTACGTTTGGAACATCATTTGATAAATAGCGGTGCGGTGAGATGATTGCATCGTGTTGTGAGTTGAATTGATCGTGATTTTATAAAACTGTTTTTGAAACAGTGGTGTAGTGATCGTGATTTCATAAAATGATTGTTTTGCCATACTTTTAATTAATTGTGTATCACTTACCAATTATATTTATATTGAATTATGATAACTCATCATTTAAGAAATTGCTATAATATAATAAGTTATTGATCAAAAGTATCAAAAAACAAACATTGACAGAAATGAATCATCTAAATCGACGACATTCTCACATCTTCGCTAGTGCAGTGTGAACATGTATTTCATTTCTAACTCGAATCATGTATGACTTCAACATCTACATGTGATGGGTCAATGAAAATTTGTGCTTTCCTATTTATAATTATCGCTATTTATCAAACACTATTTATTTAGTTACCATTATAACAACCAAACTCATCAACCAAAGACTAGTATTATGATCACTTTAATTACGATTAAAAATAATTATTGTACTGCCTAAGGAGTTTATTTTGGTAATTATAACAAATCTTTCAGTTAATTATTCTTATTTTTTCAGAATAAACATATTACAAAAATCCAGACTTGATATGGTTTCAGTTAATCCACCAATGAAAAATATGAGTTTCATTCTGAGCCATTCTTGTTGTAGATTTCTCAGTAATAGATGCCTTCTTTCTCCCAAATATCCACGAGGAAATCAACCATTTCATGTATGTTTCCAAGCTCCAGCATGAGCATTGCTAACACAGATTTATAAATGATTCCATTGAAATAAAATCTAATTTCAAATGAATGGTATAAAATGCCATTAAACAACCGCGCTATGTTTATCACTGTTTCAAACGTACTGTAATTTTATATCAGTTTTCAGTGGTGAAACGAACGTACTTGTTAAATATGTTTGGTTAAAATGAAAAAACTTACGGCACGTTTACCGCATCGGGAGATGAATTGTATAACCAAACAATATCAATGTGTCAATTTTAGTTAATTCAATATAATTGATGTCGAAATATATATATAGAAAAATAACGTAAACATATATATATATTTTTTAATTCACAAATATTTTCAAATCAAATTCTTAAACAATTAAAAAAATTTAGATCTGACACCCTAGTATGAAATTTGCATTAAATGTACGCAATCTTAAATTTATATGACCATATAAGTATTTAAAGTTATAATAATACATAATTTAATGTGCATGAGTGTTATCACCAAAAGTAATATATAAACTTCGGTACCGTTTTTATATTATTTTAAACATATAGATCACTCTTGTAATCCTTCTTAGGCATTATAAATAGAGTGTATTATTTAAAATTTAACAAACGGAGTATGATGTGCATAAAAACAGGCCGGTTCAATGGGCCAATTTTGAAATTGGTTTTATAAAAGTTTAGTTGAAAGTTAACTTAGGCCTTAAAATTGGTTTAGTTAGGCCCAGGCCTGTAGTTTGATTGTCCGAGGTCCTAAATGGATGTCACGTTAACAATAGATGGGTGTCAAAGTGAGGACCGAGACTCCATCTGAATTTCATTTTGATGACCCCGTAACGGCTGGATTATCGCTTCACGCGGCTACGGTAGGATAGGGATAGGAGACAAACTGCACAGGTGTTTCCCTTTCAATTGTAGAATTTCCGTGGAAGTTATTTCTTTGGAGACCTAATTGTATACATTCGTTTTGTTTATTGGACGACAAAAGAAAGATTTCCCTAATTGTAGACCCACGTTTTCTTTCCATGTCGATGTTCGGCGTCCAGGGCCATGTTCTTGAGGTCACGGGTATGTTTTTTATTCTGTTGTTTTGCATGACTTTATGGGGTGGGTTTTGATTTATGCTTTGGATTCAGTTGTTGGTTGTAGCAAATTGAAGAATACTGAATGGATTTCTAGGCAAGATCCTTACGTGTGTCTTGAGTATGCTACAACAAAGTATCGTACGCGGACTTGTACTGGTAGGCTTTGTATGTAGCCTTGAAATTGACATGTATTCATCCGATGACGAACATTTGTTGGTTTGATGAAAAATGAGCAGATGGAGGCAGAAATGCGGCGTTTCAAGAGAAATTCGTGTTTACTTTGATAGATGGGTTGCGTGAGATATATTTAGCGGTCTGGAACAGTAATACGATATCACTTGATGCTTTCATTGGCAGCGGAAGGCAATAGTTGTTAATCGTTATGAATTCCCCTGTTACCTCGCCCCTCGTTGTTCTTATTTCTTATGAGTTGTTCATTTTCAGGGTTCAGTTGCTGAAAGTGTTATCCCAGGGTTATGATGATAGTGCGTGGCCCCTTCAGGACAAGAAAGGAAAGTAAGATGCTCTTCTACATCTCATTTGATTTTGGCTCAATCATTAATCTATAGATTCATATTCCTATTCCTATTCCAAAATCTCAAGTTTTGAGTCCAAAATCCAAAAATGTGAAACAAAACCTATTATTTTCATATTTATGAGGTAGATTTTATCAAATGTCTTGCGTATATTTGACTGTTTGCATGGGCACTACTGATTGTGTGTTTCTGTGTTCTTAGATATGCGGGTGAAGTTCGACTCATAATGCATTATGCTAATGCAAGTGTAAGTGAAGTTCTTTCCCTTCTCTCTTATCCTCATCTTTCTTTTCAATTCGTTTTGTTTGAAACTAACAATTGTTAGTGATTTGCAGAAACCTACAACAGCATATCCTCCGTCAGCACCACCTGCTATGTCATATGGCATTGCACCGCATGTTCCCCCAAGCTCCACTGCATATCCTCCAACAGTATATCCTCCAATGAGCTGCCCTCAATCACAAGCATATCCATCATACCCTCTGAATATTTCAGGATATTCACAGCCTCCTTTATATATTCAGCCAGCCACTTTTCCTCAACCATATCCACCTCATTCAGTGTATCCTCCACCTCCACATGACCCTCGTTATAACCCTCCTGGTAAGGATTTTTTTATACATTACACACTCCATTTTCAGAAGTGCCTGCCAATTAATCTTTATATCAACTTGCACTTTATTTCTTTCTCGCAGGGCCATATCCTCCTCCAGCTTACCCACCATACCCTTACTAGGATCAGTGATTCTGTACAGTTGATGAAGGAGAGTAGGATATTGTTTTCAAGCATATGATGTAATTGCACTCGTGTTTTCAGTTGCTTGCTCTCAAACTTGTTTGCTATGAGAGCAAAGCGAAATGGTCGATTGTTTTATTATTTTTTCTTTATTTGGCCTGTAACTGCACTGCAATCATTGATACAAAGTAGATTTGCTTGTCTGAGTCTGGCTTCATTTTATGGTAGGGTGGGCTACTTGTTTTTGAAACATTACTGGCCCGCAGCCCATGGTTGAGACGCTATTTTCAATGTTTGGCTCCAATGGATTCTTGCTGTTTTTTGTTCCTTGTCTCTGTTTGTATTATTCAGTCAACTTGAAGCAGTATTCTGTATATTACATTGTTACTTATCTCTCTTCATTTTTGCAAGATCTCTGCCACCTTACATACATACATACGTACATCTGTTGGGTTGAGTAGAAGATAAGAAGAATTGGAGTCCTGGTTTGATGATAATTCTAACAGTGAGGTAATCCTTACTTTGCCTCATCTGTTTCTACTGTGTACTGAATGAAGTTGGTTGTCCCCATCTTTAAGAGTGGGATGACCTTATCCCTACCTACACAATACACATACCATGTGATTTTAAACACATAAAAAAACAAAAACATTGAGATAGTGTATTGATTGTGATTATACCAAAATGGATAGATGAATTAAATGAGGTGAAGTTCATTCAGTTTCTTGATTTATGATGATGCACCCAACCCCAACTCTCTGTTTTTTTCTTATTGTTGTTTTGGGTAAAAAATTGAAGTTATGATGGTTACAAATACGTGAAACTTGTATTAGCCATATAACGTAGGTATAGTGTACATAATATGCCTTGTACCTTGAGGGTTTTACCTTTCGTCGGAGTGTTGTGCCGTCGTTTCCAATTCCTAGAAACTATTATTATATATAGTTTCTAGTTTATCCTTTTTGAAAGTAGCAAAAAACCATTTTTATGAGTGGATTTCATTTTTAGGAGGCTGGTTGGGCTGGAGTTGGAGTTGAGCATAAAGAAAAGACAAAGGTGACAGCGACTCTGCTAAAATTTCCACCCTTAATCTCTCTGTTTTCATGAGGAGGAGCGAGTCACTCACAAATCACAATCTAGAGATATAGAGAGAAAAAGGAAGGTGAAAAACAAAATAATGCGTGTTGCTGCTGCTTTGTTCTTTGGTTGTTTTCTTGTATGATGAACGGAGTGGGGAAGGAACAGCCGACACCACCTTCTTTATCAAAGGTAGTTGGCCTTTGGAGTTGGAGGGAAGTTGTTATTTGATGATGATGAAGAGGATGGAATCATATTGAATGACACTGGCTCTGAAGACAAAGGTTGGTATTTTCCTGAGGATGAAGAGCTTCAAACACTTTTGTCTAAAGAGAGAAAGTTTCATCCCACCACAAGATCAAGAAATAGAGGATTTTGGGTGTGCAAGAACAGAAGCTGTGAATGGGTTGTGAAGATGACAGCCATTCTTGGTGTAAATTATCTAGACAGATATCTTTCAAAGAGACAAGCCTTGCTGCTGTTGCTTGTCTCTCCATTGCTGCTAAAGTTGAAGAAACATATGCTCCTATGCTTTCAGACCTTCAAGTTTGTGGTTTTGTTATATTTTTTTCTTGTGTGTTGGGAATAATGTTTGTTTGTCTGAATCTGAATCTGAATCTGAATAGGTGGTGGAAGGGGTCAAGTATTTGTTCGAGGCGAAAAGCATTCAAAGAATTGTCTTAATTGGAGGATGACCATGAATCCAGTGACTCCTATTTCATTTCTTATCAACAGACTTGGATTGAAAAGCAAGAGCCATCTCCATTCCAATTTCCCCGCAAATCTTCTTCTGCTCATGTTATCAGGTTAGACTTGACTTTGTCATTATATCTCTTGATAACAGATTCAAGATTCCACAGCCACCGCCACCGCCACCATCCTTCACGTAGGCGGAGTTGTTTGGATGCTTAAAATCAGCAAGGTTGGTATGTATTCTCCATCCGTCGTTCATTTATTCACATCCCATCCATTCTATATTCTTTCTTCTCCAATCAAAACGTATTGACAGGTACAAGTGAACAAATGCTACTAGCTTATTCCACACAAATTATCAAACACTAAAGGTTCAGCTCAAACGACCACCTTACTCTGATCTGATACCCTAATCCCACACACAAAGGAGGAGGAGGAACAAAAAGAAGAAAATTTAATATAATAAATAAATCCAATTCACAGGATTTTTCAAAACTAGTTCTATTTTCGAGAGCCGTCTGTGAATGAGGATGAACTGAAATTAATGTTGCATGGAGCGGAGCAATCGAGGAAGAAGAACATGTATTTTTGGAAGATGTTTATGCCATTTAATTCTACTAATGCAAAGAAAGCTATAAATAGGATTGAAGCTCAGCAAAACTATGAGGAAGCCAAGCCAATCATGATTGTTTTAAAATTTCAAAAGTAGTAAAAATTACTACATGAGAATTTTTTATAATTTATAGTTTTGAAAGAACGAATTGAAAATACAACTAGTTTTGGAAAATGGGGTTTAATGAGAATCTACTTTTCATAAATATTTTTAAAATGAATAAAGAAATAGCCGGTTGATTATTTACAGATTCCAGCATAAAGCAAATAGATTTTCAGGAGGCCAAAGCAATGTTTTAGGGTTTTAAATTTAAATAGAGCTTGTCCCGATTTTTATAATAAAAGACGAATAGCTTTTCTTGCCTTGAAATATGCCTACATTTTAAATTGAGCAGTTTGGACAAAAAGTGGATACAGAATACAAGACAAACAGCAGGCTATGGAGCTTTGTCTATTGGCACTTCCTTTGTTTCACCTCTTATTTTGGGTGAGAACATTTCTCACTAGTTTCAACTCCTTGTTGGGGAACATAATTATTATTTTTTGCATCTGGAGTTACTTGTGCTTGTGGTGTATGGTTAAAGCTCCAACGAGCATTTTCAAACCATTTCGCAACCTGTTTGTCCAATACCAGCTTCATCAATCCTGATAAACTATCATAAAACAATGTAATACCTGACGGATACTGATTCCCAACTCATTCGCCAATTCTTCTTTAACCGATCTTTCCGGGTATTTGTTCTTCAGGAATGATGAGTACAGTTTCTGCACCAACAAAAGGAGTTTGTGCAAGGAATGCAAACCAAAAGACTTGAGCTCAGCTAACAACTACCTGTGTTACTTCTTCTCCTAGACGTTTATAGGTCGATGATCTTCCAGTACCAGTTTCTCCACACCTTGTGTCGGCATTTTTTCTTCTGTTTACAAGCTTTTCACCGGGGGCAGCCTTCGTAACTGCGGATTTCCCTTCACTATAACTTCTTCTCCTCTTGTTTGCAGGGGGGGTCTCTCCAAAATCATCATCGCTTGAATCAGAAGAATAATTTTCATATGCTTCCTGTCACAGACAACGCGTCATTCCAACACATATGTAAGATAATACCACAAATGAAGTTGAATAGCAAACTCACATCGTGCAGTTTTTTGTAATCCAATCGTTCTCCATGTCTTTTACCTAATACAGGCTCCACGACATTCTCTTTATGGTAAGATACATCTTCTGTAATAAATTGCCTCTTCACATTATCAGCTGCAAAATTTATGCCTTGAGGGTCTTGAGAGAATTGCTCGCTGCTTGCAGGCAAATTTTGAACATCCCCTTCATCTTCAAGAAGAGCACCAAGATCCTCCGAATCAGATGAAAAATCTGAACTCTCTGACATGATGGGCGTCTCCTGATTCACCATGGAGGGGTCAAAATCACCATCCTCTGAGTCATCAGAAGGAATACCCTGTTGTTGTATTTCATTGTTATGGGAAGGGACGAAGTCATCAGGTGCTGAAAAGTAGGCAGATTCATCAAGACATGATTTATCTTCAACATCCTTCTGAGATACGTCTGGTTTTTCAGGATCATAATCATCATCTGAGGAACCAGAAACATCATCCAAATTATTCCCAGATACAGTTCTGGCAGCTTCAGGGAAAATATTCTGCACAAAAAGAGAGTAAACTCCGCACTATTATACAGTTTCTGCACAAAAATTAAGACATGCGGTAATGAATGGAAACCAATTACCTCCCAGCTGTCAGTTATAGATACTTTGGTGCTGTGAAAATCCTTCAGCATATCTATGCAATCAAGCTTACAATCACATCCAGGACAAATCCAGCCTTCATCACCAGGAGGAACTGTTCAAGCCGATGACAGAGTGAATGAAATACCAATAAGATACTAGAATACACAGAACAAAGGGGGCGTCGAATGGCATTAACTGTCATCTTTTAACAAGGGTGGTTGCAAGCAGTACTGATGAAATCCCCGTGTGCAGGCACCGTCACATAGAATGATGTCATTATCAAGTGTCAGATCCTTGGAGCCACATTTAGCACAAAAAATCTGTAATGCGGAAATGGTGGTGAGTTGTTTCAAGGATATATTGCAGCAGAATGTTCACAAAATAGGATTTAGTAAATGCAATTCCACGTTAAACAAAAATGCATATAAATCTACGAACTAAAAAGTGTACATCTTCACTATCAATCTCTCCTTTAGGGTCAAATAGAGATTCCGGAAGCTTTCCAATGGCAAGCGACTGATCAAGATGCTCAAACAATGCTCTTATCTTCAACTTGTAACGTAGAATATGTGATTTTGCACGCTGGAGCTCTTTCTCAGGCTTCAGCTTTTCCAAGCTGCAAAGTATGAAGTATTCAACAAATCTTCTGAACAAGCCCAGGCAAAAATTGAGACCACTAAGGCTTCAAAAACAAATTAAACAAGCATGCTGACTATGCTGAGAAATTATTTTTGGATTCTATCACCAAACTTTTGAATCCATTTGGCAAATTTAATTTGACATGGAGTACAAAATATAAGAATACAGAAATTTAAAACTTTCCTCCAAACATAAACTGGTTATGTATAAATAAATAAAAATAGAAAAATAAAAAGAAAAAAGAAAAGAAATTTCATATCAGAGCTACACCCACCTTTGCCCTTTCCAGCCTTCTGCGGAGTAAGCATCAATCAGGCTTTGCTCGTACTTTATTCGATGCAACAAATATCTTAGATGGGTTTTTGTTCTCGAGAACTCATTCACAATATTTTTGTTTGTGAGCTTCCTCTTTCTTCCTCTTTTTTCCGTATCTCTATTAGCATCCAGTTCTTTCAATGATTCACTAGGCTCAGGAGACCTACGTTTCTCTTGAGACTTTGACCGCAGATACCATGAACTAAGCACTGGTCCAATAAGTTTTTCCTTTCCCTTTATCCCATCATCAAAAATTCCTTTATCTTCATTCGCCAATTGACCTGAATTATTAGAAACATCAATGTGTGCAGTTATTCCATCATAAGGAAAACCCGGAACTCCTTCTGTATGTGTACGTTTAATTGCACATGTCTCATATTGTAAATCCACATCCTCTAATCCAGCAACTGAGAATCCGTTCGCACCCACTGCAATGTGTGTTTGATTTCCAATGCTTACACTGTCGGTTATTTCCATTTCACTTGGCTCCATTTTATTAATTACCTCGGAAGCTTCTTCTTGCTTAATTTCAGAGCTCTGAGCTCTTGTAACTAATTCTTGTTCTTCCATCTCATTCACCAATTTCTGAGACTCCAGAGGATTAGATTCATTATATTGATCTGGATTTTCTTTAGATTCCAGCTGTTCTGACATTGCAAGTTCCTGAGACTATATCATGATAAGGACCACATTTCTCCAAACCTAATATTTTCGAACCCAATTACTCCAAATCCAATTTAGGGATCCTAATCAACTTTATGCTAGCTTTTCTTTGCCTTGAAGACCAAACTGATACTCAAATATTCACCTCCAACATGGGTAGCCTTGGAAAACCTAAAAACCACCCAAGCCCGTTTAATGCATTCAATTCACCCTCCTCATCTGCAAGCAGGGAAAAACGTCACACTTGGAAATGCGAAGTTGCTTTACACGGTTTCTAAACATAAAGTTCACTTCCAATTTTCCATATCCAAACAAGCCACTCAAAAAAATAACGTACGTGCTTGCAGGAAACAAAGATGATGCTGATATACCTGAAATCAAGATTGATTATTCCAAATTTCACCCATATAATATACCTAAAAATAGGAAACATCAGAAAAAAGAGACAAACTGAAAGATACACAAACAAAGACAACCCCTAAAAGTAGCCGAACAACAGGCTAATGGCTGAGAAGATCTAGTGAGCTGAATGTTCTCCGACCACACAGAAAATGCGAAATTACCTCGAAAATTAAAGAACGTGAGATACCGTGTGCGCGCCCCAACCTTGTGCCGTAAAGCGCAGATTTCAGAGATGAAGCCGATTTATAGGATTCCAGAATTTTCTGTTTGATTGATTGATTAATGGGCTTCACTCGGAGGCCCCATAACATAAACAAGCAGCTAACGTACATCAGCCTCCTACTTAATTGGGCTTTTGAGTTCTTCGGATGTCAGTATCCAAATCGTCAACATACTTGAATTATTTAATTTTATATAAAAAATGTTATAAATTTACTCAATCATTTTATTTTGTTTGAGTAATAAAATAAAAAATTACATTATATTTTACTATCATTAGTAAAATGTAAAATCAATTATGGGACAATTGTGATTTGAAAAGACTATTATATTATCAAAGGATTTTATAAAAAGGTAACAAAGCTTCATTCATCTACATAATTGCACCGAAAATTAACATCTTTGGGTTGCTCTTAGAAGAAGATCTGTGAAGCAAGGACATATTTGGGTGTTTATTTCCGATTCAGTAGTTAGTAGAATACAACAAATGGGATCAGGATGTCATCCTTTTCAATTTATTTAACACAAAGATCGAGCCTGCAGTGTATGTAATACAGTAATAGTGACCAGAAAGAGACCACTCCTCCTCTTCTTCAACTTTGTCGTGAAGAGAAAGTGGGCCCGTGCCTGCGTCCAAAATGCCAAAAACAATTTAATGGAGGTGAGTTGTCAGAAAGACTTCATAATAACAAAGAGGCGTGTGGGTAGTGGGTACTCGGTAGGAGAGCAAATTGCTTAAATAGCAATCTATCAAATTTTTATTTGTCAAGTATATTTTCGAAAAGTATTTGTTCTTATCTATTTTTAATAAAAATAAATAAATAATTTATATATTACTTATATAAATTAATTAAAATATATAATAAATTAAATTATAATATACTATTTCTATTAACGTATATTATTGAATAAATATTTTATAAAAACATATTATTTAGTAAAATTTTTATCAAAACAAGTTATTTTGCAAACCAATTTTTCACATATGATTATTTTGCAAAATTGACCTTGGGTAGGAGAAACATCCAATTAAGTGACATTCCCATCCTTTGATAATATATACTATTTAGTATATGGGAAGAGGGTGATTAATGATGGGAATTTAGATCTCACGTAAATTAAGATCCATTAAACATTAATGAAGTTAGGGGAAATCAAACCTCACAAATAAATTGAGATGAGGGAACATATGAAGGAATCAAGCAAATATGGTTTGTTACAAGAGTCAATCAAAGGATCCTAAAATCATGTCAACAATGAGTTAGTTATCTTAATATTGATTTTCAATATTGTAAGATTATTCATTATACGATATCAAAGATTGCAGCCAATGAAATACATTTCTTATTCATATTCAATCCTTATTTATGGTATCAGAGCCATCGTCTATGTAACTACAACCGATCTCTCAATTTTGCGCTGCAACATTTCACTGGTTGTTCATTACTCAACACACAAACCCAAAACTCATCAAAACAAAAAATCATGGCTATGTCCCTCAATGTTGGCAACTTTGTTACATTGCGTCTTACTTCATCAAACTATACACTATGGAGAGAGCAAGTCTTGGCTCTTGCCGAGAGTCAGCGCGCCTGGTTGGACACCTCACAAAAGAGACAACATCTCCAGAAAAATTTACAACAGACCCTGCAAATCATGTTGGCGAATGTCTTTCTAGAAATTACATCCACATATGATACTTGACGCATGTCTGATAGAGTGCTTCGTGGCTGGATTCTTGGAAATTTCTTGCTCTTGTTGTTGGATTAGATTCAGCAGCAGATGTTTGGGAAGCTCTAAAAACTGCTTATGTAATTGACTCGGAAGAGCGGGAATACATCCTTCGTCATGAACTTGCTAGTCTTCGAAAAACTGATGACAAAAATATTGATGAGTATATACGAAAATTCAAGATACTCTGTGACAGCCTTACAGCCCTTGGAAAATCAGTATCAGACAAAGAAAAAGTTTACATGCTCCTAACCAGCCTCGGGCAAAACTATGAATCATTCACCACATCGATGCTTAAACACCCACGACCATCTTATATGGATCTCGTCCCACAACTCCAGAGCTTTGAAAAACAGAGATCTCAATATGTTGAATCTACTGTCATTAATCCATTCACAGCTTATGTGGGACAACGTCAATCCCCACACTCGGTAAGTAATAATCGAGGTAATACAAATTTTTCATCCACATGAAAAGGATTTCAAGCTTCGCGTTTTAGTCAACAACGACCCCATAAAAATCAGAATCGACAAAATCAATCTCGACCGCCACCTCCAGGTAAAAGTCGAATGACAAACGAGGAAATGAGAGAATTCAAAAATGAAAGATGTCAAATTTGTGGAGTTGATGGCCATATTGCTAAAATCGGTTGGTGAAGAACTGAAAATCCGATCATCGATCCCACACGAGCTCTCTCTGCTCTTACTCTCGACAACACACTTTTAGAGACAGAATGGATCTCGGTCCTCGGACACAAGTGCCACAAATCATATGACAGGTACGCGTATTCTATTTGATACACTTTCTGAGTATAAAGGAACGGATGTTGTCTTGATTGGTGATGGATCCACATTAGAAATTAATGATGTTGGATCTTCTACAATTAGACAAAAAAAATTCAATTCAATTGTCCAACTTCTTATATATTCTTCAATTAACAAAAAATATTTTATCAATTAGTCAACTTACATCTAATTTTCCTGTAAATTGTAAATTTACTAACACTTAATTTCATGTTAAGGATCGAACAACAAGGGAAGTGCTAGTAACCGGGAAAAGCAAGGGTGACAAAAAATGCATGTTTTATTGCCCATCGTACATAGTCTGTCACTTCTGATTTATCGCATCAATGTCTTGGTCATCCTCAAGAATTTGATATTCGTCTATTAAAAGATAAATGTCTGATGTCAAAATAAGTTTTGCGATACTTCTCAGTTTGGTAAACTTAGCAAATTACCTTTTCGTTCTTATGAAAAACGACATTTGAAAAATTACGTTGTGATTTGTGGGGTTCTGCTCCAAATTTGTCACTTAATAAGTTTTCATATTATGCATGCATTGTCGATGACTTTACCAAATTTGTTTGGATTTTTCATTTGAAACGTAAAAGTGATTTATATGAAACATATCTTAATTTCGAAAAATACGTTGCAAGACAATTTATCAAAGTTTTTCAGAATTGAGAATTAATGATGAGGATTTGGATCTCACATAAATTAAGATCCATCGGAGATTAATACAGTTAGGGAAATCAGGCCTCACAAATAAATCATATCAGGAGATTAAGATCCATGGGTGGATGAACGCGTGAAGGAGTCAAGTGGATATGATTAGTTATTGCCTTTAAATATTGTAAGACATTTCATTATTCGATATCAAAGATTGCAACCAGTTAAATACATTTCTTCTTCATATTCAATCATTTTGTTTTCAATTCTTCTATACTCGAGTCGTTTTCTGCTTTCAAGTCTTTTTTTTTAGTTTTTAATTCTCAACGTACGTCTCAGCCGTTCTTTTCTCAGCAACCCCGTTTTTTCTTAACTAAATTTGCCTGCAAGGTGTTTTTTTTCTTATTTGTTTGCTGTGTGGAAAAATCTTACTAAAGTAGGTGAAACCATGATTTTTCTAAAAAATATTTGTATCTCTGAATGGCCAATGGGTGATAAAGATGGAAGTGGAGCCGGCGAGTTGCTTGATTCTTTTTCGTTATATTTAGACTTGAGAGTAGAAGAGATTGATAGACAGTTGCTACACTGTCATGTTCTTGAATCGCAACCCTTGATTTAGGGAGGAGAACGAGAATTAGAAAGGAGATTTGCAGCGGAATAAGAAAAAGAAAAGGAAGGATAAAGAGGAGATAGATAGATAGATGAAAAACTTCATATTCGATAGATAGATCCGTAATCAAAATACACATGAGTTTTATACTAAAAACACAACGAATAAAACCCAACAACTAAATATGATCCAGTAGATAAATAAGGAGATATAAGCCCATAATCCGTCGTACTCTCTCCGTACTCAGGCGACTTAGGAATATTACATACACAAGCGTTCGTTGTTTGTGTTGACTGTTGAGTAAGTAATATGGAGAGATAAAAAGGCTTTTTTCGGTGCTCAAGGAGGAAGTTGTGCGTAGTTTTTCTCCATCGAGGTCTACCCATGGATGGAGCATTTCTTCAATATCACTCATCAAATCTAAAACATATAAATTTGATAATTATGTTTCTTTATCTGAAACTTTTATTGAAACTGGAAACTTATCTGAAAATTACGAGTATGCAAATTTGGCTATTACAGAACAAGAATCTACAAACATTTATGAAACTTTAACATTATCGTATTGGAAGAAGACTATGAATAATGACTAGAAAAATTATGCACAATTCGTGCTAGAGAAAAAGGTTGGAATCTCGTTTTAAAGAGCCTAAAGAGTAATGACAGATAATGGTGGAGAATTTTGTTTCACCGAATTTGAAGTTCTTGGATTTGGTTTTCTAGACTGTTCTATAATTACATCTCCTATGCTGTCATTTTCAAAATTATCTGAATTTCTTAAAGAAGAAAATCTATTTGTTAAGAATCCAGTTTACCATTTGCATGTAACTGAGATGTTTAAAAAGTCACTCAAAACCCCTCAATGTCAAGAATTGCGAATGAAACTTGGATTAAAAAATGAAGATTACTTCAAGGGGAAATTTGTTGGAAATAAAGTAATCACCAAATATGAAAATATTGAATTAGTCGTTGGAAGAAACAGTCTAGTCAACTGTAATAAATCTCCTGATAATTAGATCAAACGACACAGTGAAGATGTGATCCTAAATTTATAATTTCTGTTATTATTTTGAATAATATTAATCATTGTATATATGGTATAACATATTTTAATCTTATATCAAAATACATCAATTTGAATGATTTGAATAAATATTTTATTCATTTTCAATTTTAGGTAATCATTTTATTTTAAAGAAGAATAGAATAACTACTTCTATCTCCAAATCCAACACTTGCGCCGTTGATTGGGGGTCCTGATCTGGGTAGCAAAGAAAACGGGGAGTCGAAGCGAACCCAGCGTACTGATATGAGACTTGTGCTCGGAGTCATGGGTGCTCCCCTTGCGCCACTGCACGTTAGCTTAACCGACCCTTTGTGTCATTTCAGCATAAAGAACAATCCCATTGTCACGAACTCATCTAAAACTCCGCTGATTAATGTATATTTTACAGGGAGCACACCAGGAGCAATGGAAGGAATAACTACAGACGTGGGAAATGAAGTATTGGACCTAGTCCAGAACTAGAAGCAGGCTGTAGAGAACTTATCAACTAATGGATCTGATGCCTAAGTCCAACTTTTGTCACCAACGGTCATATTACCGTTGGTTATCTTCTACGTATAAAAACTCTGTGTACTGAACTATTAGGACAACTTTTGAATGAATTCTAATTTCCTCTATTTTCTCACTCCAATTCTATCCCTCTCGTCTTCTAATTCTGATAATCCCCCCCCCCTTCTGAGTTCTTAACAAGTGGTATCATAGCTATTAAATCCTCAGAAAACAACTGATTCAAACTGGGTCCAAAAAGGAAAAATAAGGATAAGATTAACTTAGTAACCTCATGGAATATCCTGAAGAATCAGACTGTTTAGAAGCCTACATGCCGAACCAAGATGCATCGATCGAGTTCCAGACACAACTCGATCAAGTCCATATGGATATCCAAACCTCGGTGCAAGCACTCGAACAACGGATAGGACGCAACATCAAAGAAATTAAAGAAAACAATGAATCCATAGAGACACAACTAATGGCAATCTGCCAACAGATGCGTTCTTTTATGGAAGATAAATCTATCTTAGGCCAAGGAAAAAATACTTTTGAAACACCTCTAAACTCACCACTGCCTCCCTCTCCCAGGGTCGAATCAGAGGATGATACTGTTCAACATCGCCAAGAATACTACAGAGGACCTAAAATAGACTTACCAACGTTCGAAGGTACATATCCTAGGAGCTGGCTGAGACGTATAACGCAATATTTCTTGGTCATGAAAATATACCGAGGAAAGACTGGCTTACATACGCTACAATCGCATTTTCCGGGAAGGCCGATAAATGGATACAAGGCTATCGTGCAACATCACCTTCATCGGATTGAGACTTATTCGTGAGAGCTCTTCTCAAACGCTTCGATTCCTCTCACCCGAGACGTGTATTGGCAGATTTTATGCACATGAAGCAAGAAGGTTCCTTGGCTGAATATTTGGATAAATACGATGAGCTTAGGAGTTACGTGGCAGTATTGCACCCAAACTTCACTCCAGAAAACTTCATGACAGTTTTAATCGGTGGAATCAAGGAAGAATTACGCGTGGCAGCCACATTTGCAGAGTTACAATCAGAAGAAGACATTATCGAATTTATTAAGGGAAAGGACGAAGAATTCACAGCTCTAAGGAGAACTCTTCCCCACACAACTACCCAGCAGAACAAAACTCTTCAAGGAGGACCACAAAAGATACAATTTGCTCCCAATAGATTGAGATCTCCGTGCCACCATATACGAGATGATTTAGCTCGGGAAAGATTCGAAAAGAAATTATGTATCAAGTACGGAGCCCCTTATTCAAGAGAACATAGATGTTCTACCAAACAACTCTACCTGATATATGGCGAAGAAGATGAAGATATACTTCAGGAAGAGGCTTTCCAACAAATTACTGTAGCACAAGATCAGTTCCACATTATTCCATCATCAATTATTCCGTCTTATCTATCCATTAATGCAATCCACGGAGAATCTACTGAAAACCATTTTAGGCTGATTGGTCGCCACGGCAATAAGAATATACTTATTCTTATTGATAAATGGCAGTACAACCAGCTTCTTAGATGAGAAATTCGTTATTTCATTGAATCTCCTTACCGAATCTGTTCCTCCGTTATCAGTCGCCACTGCTAGCGGGCATCAGACCATTAGTGATAGGATATGTAAGAATTTTTGTTGGTCTATGAATCATCATGAATTTTTCTTCGATTTCATGTTATTCCAATTGAATGGTGCTTATGATATGATTCTAGGAGGGAATTGGTTACGCCAGTATAATCCAGTTTCTCAATACTATAAGACAATGACATATACTGTCCAATCTGGGGGTATACCAATCTCTATACCATGTATCGGTTCTTCAGCAGAATTATCAGTTATCAATACTCATAAGCTTCGCAAGAGTATTCGCTCTTCTGAAATTTGCTGGTTGGCTCAATTATTCCAAATAGATTCTACTCCAGTAAGCTTGCAACACCCTGGCCCTGAACTACATAATATTCTAGACCAATTCACTGATATCTTTAAGGAGCCAGATACTTTACCACTGCGCAGAGATATCGAGCACAACATCACTCTGATCCCAGGTGCAAAACCAAAGAGGTTTCCCCCTTACCGCATACCATATCATCTTAAAGGGGAACTTGAATCTATTATTAAGGAGCTATTGCATTCTGGATTAATCAGACCAAGCAAGAGCCAATTTTCCTCTCATGTTTTATTGGTATCTAAAAAAGACGGAGGTTGGCGCATGTGCGTGGATTTCAGGTATCTCAATGATATTACGGTAAAACACCAATTCTCTATCCCTTTAATTGATGATTTACTTGATGAGTTACATGACGCTAAGTTCTTTTATAAATTAGATTTAATGTCTGAATTTTTTCAAGTTAGAATGATGTCTGACGATATTTATAAAACTAGTTTCTCTACACATCTAGGACATTATGAGTTTGTCGTGATGCCTTTCGGTTTAACGAATGCCCCTTCTACATTCCAAACCTTGATGAATTCTGTTTTTTCTTATGCTATTAGAAAATTCGTGTTAGTTTTTTTCGATAATATTTTAATTTACAGTAAGACTTGGGAAGAACACCTCTCACACATAGCACAAATATTACAAATCATGCAAAATAATACATTGTTTGCTAAGCTTTCTAAATGCTCTTTCGGAAAAACTTCTATTGGCTATTTGGGGCATATTATATGGGATAAAGGAGTCTCTACAGATCCGGAAAAAATCAGAGACATCTTACAGTAGCCACTACCAGCTACTCTCAAAGAATTAAGAGGTTTTCTTAGCTTATCCGGTTACTATAGAAGATTCATCAAGGATTATGATATCGTAAGTAAACCATTGACTCATCTATTAAAGAAGGATAATTTTCTTTGGAATGAGACTACCACCAGTGCATTTTAGAAATTAAAAGAGATTCTCTCTTCAGCCCATGTATTAGCACTTCTGGACTTCCAATAAACATTTGTGATCGAAATTGATGCGTGTGATCAAGGTATTGGAGCAGTTCTAGCTCAAGAAGCACATCCTCTAACTTATTATTCAAAGAGTCTCGGTTCCAAGTTCTGGGGATTATCAGTTTATGAAAAAGAATTAATAGCAATGGTTCAAGCTATTCTTAAGTGGAAACATTATCTTATGGGGAGTTTATTCGTGGTCAAAACAGATAATCACAGTCTCAAATATCTTAAGGAGCAGAAACTTGGTAATCTATTTCAGCAAAAATGGATGGTCAAATTACTCGTATGGAACATATCTTAGCCATGGAGCAACCAACCTAGCCGCTGATGTCCTTTCTCGTATGGAACATATCTTAGCCATAACATCCATAAAACATGTTTGGATGAAGGAAGTACAAGACAATTACTCCCAGGATCCCAACCTTCAGGCCATTTATCAAGGGAAAATATTAAATGGCTCAGATCATCCTGAATTCACCTTATTAGATGGAATATTAAGGAGAAAAAATCGCATTTGTGTCGGACAAGATTCAGAATTAAACAAAAAAATCTTTCAATCATTACACTCATCACCAATAGGAGGGCATTCCGGAATTACAACAACCTATCAAAGGATCAAATCATCATTCTATTGGAAAAACATGAAAAATGATATAGAGACTTGGATTAAGGACTGTGTATTATGTCATCGGATACACTTCGATCGATCAGCATCACCTGGTTTACTTCAACCACTTCCTATCCCTGATCGACAATGGAAAAATATAAGCATGGATTTCATTGAAGGTTTACCTCCATCTGCCGGACAAAAAACTATCCTTGTGGTAGTGGATAGGTTCTCCAAATATGCTCATATGTGCCCTCTAAGTCATCCATTCACAACCAATATTGTTGCTTCGTCATTTCTCTCAAATGTCTACAAACTCCATGGTCTCCCTTCTGAAATTATATCTGATCGTGATAGCATATTCACGAGCAAGATTTGGGAAGCATTGTGCAATTCTGCAGGAGTCCAGCTTAATCTTTCTACAGCGTATCACCCACAATCTGATGGACAAACAGAAAGGGTTAATCAATGTTTGGAATCCTATTTAAGAGGAGTATCCCATGATCATCCTAAACAGTGGAACAAATGGTTATCTTTAGCAGAATTCTGGTATAACACCTCTTACCATAGTAGTTTGAAGATGACCCCCTGCGAAGCCTTGTATGGTTATAAACTATCATTTTTCCCTGAAAACACTCCTGTTCTCACAGAAAATAGTGAAGCAAATCAATTCTGGAATGATAGGCAGACATTTATGCACACTCTCAAAGGAAATTTATCTACAGCTCAACATCGTATGAAGCATTATGCAGATAGAAAACGTTCTGAAAGATCCTTTTAAGTAGGGGACCTTGTTTACCTCCGCTGACAACCTTATCGGCAATCTTCACTTAATATCCGTCGCAACCTCAAGCTCGTCACCAGATACTATGGACCTTATCTTGTCATAGCTAAAATTGGATCAATAGCATATAAAATCGAATTACCAGCATAATCCAGAATCCACCCGGTATTCCATGTATCAATGCTCAAGGCTCACTTAGGAAAGAAACATTTACCTCTCCCACACTCTCCTGATCTCAGTGAATCTGGTAACGTATCAACCATTCCTCATCAGGTGTTAGACTGGCACATCATCTCACGCAACCACAAATCTTCTACCCAATTATTGATCCAATGGAATGGACCCTCTGCTAAACAAGCCACATAGGAAGATTTGGAGTGGTTACGTATTCAATTTCCGACCTTCGACCCTTGGGGACAAGGATCTTCTTCCGGAGGAGATAATGTCACGAACTCATCTAAAACTCCGTTGATTAATGCATATTTTACAGGGAGCAATGAAAGGAATAAGTATAGACGTGGGAAATGAAGTATTGGACTTGGTCCAGAACTAGAAGCAGGCTATAGATAACTTATCAACTAATGGGCCTGATGCCTAAGTCCAACTTTTATCACCAACTGTCATATTATCGTTGGTTATCTTCTACGTATAAAAACTCTGTGTTATGAACTATTAGGATAACTTTTGAATGAATTCTATTTTCCTCTATTTTCTCACTCCAATTCTATCCCTCTCCTCTTCAAATTCTGATAATCCCCTCCCCTTCTGAGTTATTAACACCCATCGTGCGTATTTCTTACTTTTTTAAGTTATATTTAGTGGTTTTTGATTTGTCACCGACACCCTATTTGTTCAGGGAAAGTCATGTGCGCAGTACATAATTTGGATTTTCTGGTGGCCAAAAATCCAAAGAATGGTTACGCTATGGGGAGGTTGAAGATGGTAGCATCAGAGTTTGATTCTGCAAGAAAGGTGGTTAAGAAGAGAAATGCATGGAGATTTGGTGAGTGTGGGGGATTTGTTGTATGGCAAATGAATCCAGATATGTGGTATATGGAGCTTGCAGTAGGAGGAAGGAAAGTCCAAGATGGTGACCATGGCTGGGTTCACATAGTGCAAAAGGTCCAGTAAGACCTCTGCGGGGCGCGCTTCAGGTGAAGATTTTGTGTCTAGTTTTTTGGTTGATTATGTGATTTATGTATTGTTTGAAAACAGGGACTTGATCCGAGAAGTACAGCTTGTATGTTTGGTAATGCGATTTTCATTGGTGAGAAGAATGTAAGGAGTAGAGAGTGAAGAATGCTTCATTCTAAAGATTCCTCAGACATTGAAATGGAGAAGTGATGGTCGTGGTGAATCGGAGAAGAGGTGTTGTGGTGGAAATGGAGGTGCACATTCAATCTGTTGGTGGTGATAGTGTTTATTGGGAAACACATCTAGTATGAATTCATTTCAGTTGATGGAATAATGATAGCTCAGTCTATTGAGATATGAAGCATACAAAAAGTAGAAGGTTGGAGAATTGAAGAAGTTGGTTTTAATGGATTGTATTGAAATTATAGAGTCTGACGAAATTAAGACGCGAGAACGTGAACGAATGAAATTAAGTGAAAAAACTCATACATTTAAAAGACTTGAACAAACCATTATGTGGTGGAATTCTCACCCTTATAAACATAATCAATCTTATTTCTTTAATCGATGTGGAACAAATTCCAACACTCCCTTCAAGTCCAACCATAAAGTTTCGATTTGAAATGAACCGAATCAGCTCCGATATTATGTTGGAATTATAGAGTGGTCGAAATAATGACGGGAGAGTGTGAACGAACGGGATTAGGGGAAAGAATCCACATATTTAAAAGACTTGAACAAATTAATATATGATGGAATTTCCATCCTTATAAACTTAATCAATCCCATTCTTATAATCGATTTGGGACAAATTCCAACAGATTATTTTATCCCACCAGCTCATCTTATGTCCCATGATTTTGGAAGGAAGGAATCGATTAGAGAGGCCAGAGTATAGTAGCAAAGGGGAAGGAACAAGGAAGTNTTTGTTACACTCCTCCGGCTTGTACTCCGGCGCCGTATGCCCAGCACCCTATAA
The DNA here is from genome assembly GCA_009725065.1 of Utricularia reniformis. Taxonomy (NCBI): domain Eukaryota; kingdom Viridiplantae; phylum Streptophyta; class Magnoliopsida; order Lamiales; family Lentibulariaceae; genus Utricularia; species Utricularia reniformis. Next base: position 269,625 of record RWGZ01001079.1, read on the forward strand.
AGGATAGATGAGGATTGGTAGAAAAAAGAGTGATGGATCTCTATGGTGTTAATATCTAACCTTAATGGTGGCAAATGTGAGCAGAGTTTCACCCTTCTTGAATGTCGTAGTGTACCTGCATTGCATTGCATTATGTCATTAACTTGCCTGTATTTTGATTGATAGTTGAAGAGAACTTGCCCTGCGACTTGGCCGTTGACGTTCCAAGGCCGCCATTCCTCGCTGAGACTGAGATTGAGTTGTCGAATCCATTGAAGAGTGCTCGTAAAGGGCATCGCCAAATCATGATCTCCACTGAAGAAAGAAAGCAGTTATTGGTTGCCGTAAAGCGAATCTGGGAATGACTACTCCTCACCTATAAACCAAGGACTCATAACCTTGATCGATAAGGAAACTGTTCATTCTGTTCAGACTTTTTACATCCTCACCATGTGCTTCAGACAAGTCTCGATGGCACCTTTGCCAGTAATTTACCGTATCCTGGATTACCATCAACATTAAGAAACAACAAAAAGAAAGGAGATGTTTTGGAAGATACATTTCTAACACCAAGAGCTTCTCGAACCGATGGATCATTTGCCCAGACATACGAGGTCACGTAGTTTTGATTCTGCAAGCATAAAAAAGTCAGGATGTATGAAATGAAGTTATATGTTGTTTTCTATTCATTCTTACCCTGCACCAATGTCTTGCTCCTTTGGGCATGACAATGAGGTTGACAGGAGGGTCAATTTCTAAGTAAGGCCTGCAGTTTTGAGTCACTCCTAATTTGTTGATAGGTCTTGGAGTTGCAAAATTGCAATTAGGTTCCAATATATGCGCTATATTTATCGGACTCATGCACTGCAAATATATAAACATATGACTAGTGTATGGTTTTTATGAGACAAGCAAATCCACCTTCTGAATATTACGAATTGCTTGAATGCAGGTACCATTGCTAGCATCCGGATGAAAGTATTCTCCATTGCAAGCTCCTTTTGCCAGCTGAAAATGACAGAATAACAAAACATGTTCACAAATAAGTACACGTTACGATTACTGAATGGAACAACACCTCATAATGCTCATCTGATAAGAGTGCCATCTGATGAGCATATGAGACTCTTCCGTTGCAGTCAGATCGTTCATCGTTACGTGAGTTTCCAATGATGTATCCCTGTGAATACGAGCTGAGATCAAAGCAGTATGCCCCCCCCTCACTAGATGATATCTTGTCTACATATAAGTTGGTTGATCATTTACCTTCAAAGCCAAATGAGGCTGGTGTCTTTGTATAATACCTGAAAATAACACATGCAAACTCTTCCACAGTAAAAAAACCCTGCTGAAAGTAGCAACACAAAAAAAAACCATATTAAAAGCACCACCTTTTGCAACTTCATAGGCAACCAAGACAGCAATTTTGCCTCCATATGAATCACCGGCAATATAGAGACGATTATTAGCGAAACTAGGGTGAATCAGCAACCACTGGAGCAATAAAAAAACGTATATATCGATTACTAGAAAACCGCACTGACATCGTGATTGGCAACAATAAATATGACATCTTTGAAGTAGTAAGTAGTGGAATTTATTTATTGTAGCAACTAGCAATCAATACTACAAGACACATACCTTCCTCAAGAACTCATAATTAACTTTAGCATTCTCAGTGTCAGAAGAATGGTAACCCTTGGTTGTGTTGTCGTAAGAGAATCCAGTTCCAGCTGGGGAGTCAATGAATATGATGTTCACAAGCTGCAAAACCCGTGAAACAATTTAATAAAAAACAAAACAAAACAAAACAAAACAAAACAAAACAAAAGGCATTAATTAAGTTGTTTAACCTTTGTCCAATCATATTTTCTGAGGATAAGTGAGGGCAAGCTTCCATCAAAATTCTCCAAGTCAAAAATCAAGGGACCTACAAAAAAGTTGGTTTGCATACAAGGTATAATAATCAATCTTCCAGTCGTTTCTTCAATCCATATATTATTATTCACGGGTAACAAAGACTGAGGAACCTATTTCGTAGATGAGGCCGGAGAAAGCCGAGCAACCGGGGCCCCCGCTGTGCCATAGAAACAGCGGATCGAGCCGTGGGTTTCCCTGGGACTCAACGAAGTAATAAAATAGCTTAATATCTTCATTTTCTCCCACGCTTATGTACCTGCAGCACCCAAACGACATAACAAACCAAATACCGAAAAGCGAGGAAGAGATGATTGACACCACGCTAACTACCCAGTTTCGAGTTTGAAAGGCAGAGTTCCTGGGTAACCAGGAAGTGTCCGGACGATCTTCTGGGAAGAAGCTACTGTTAAAAGGAAAGTGAAATACAGAAGAACCAAAGTCATGATTCACGTCAGTGCAATGAAAATGAATGAGAAGATTTTTATAACGTTGGTGAGATAGCAGAAACAATCTAATTCGCGTGCTCATGAATTGTTATCTATTATAATTGTTAACTTATAATGAATTTTACGATTCGTTTCATCGATTAAACTTAGCAAAACCTAGATGCGGAATGGGAAAAAAAATACAGAAAATTTTATGTGGAACCCGAGTATCGGGAGAAAACCATGGACTACCTCCTGATCAATCTACAATCACAAAAATAACACAAAGATTACATTCACAAGAACTATCGAGTTCTTGTGCAACTTAAATCAAAGTAACAGACAGAATGTTCTAAACCCAGAACTGCTCCAATGCTCCTATGCTATTCTCTGATAATTCTGAGATGATGATGCCGCATTAAAACGACTGACACCCATTATATAATGGTTGTAGGTGTCTTTAGGGTTAAAGCCCACTACTTCTTAGTCGACCCCACTCAGTGCACCCCATTCGATTGATCGACAATCACCGAAGTTTTATGGCTCTAAAAACTGGAACCTGGTACCGATCCTCAATTAAAATGCTGATTCTAATCAGACAGTCCGTCATCAACTCTCTACGCCAATTGTCATTTGCCAGACACCTTCTTGTTGTGGCTCACATTAATGAGTATGGAACACTCATGAGATAAGAGTCCATCCACAACCATTTTGACGATTACCCAACAGTAATTTGTAGGCCTGGACGGTGCAAATGATAGTGGTTGAGTCAAACTAAATAGGGTAATTATTATAGACAGAAACAATTATTTGATGGTACTAAAAATGTGAATCACCAAGAGAAGAGGCAGCATCAATATTTTGAAGATAAACTAAACATAATACATAGAAATGAATTTATAGATGTAATAGAATAAAAAAAATCAAACTAATTCCTAATATCTTGATTTGCACCCATCATATTTGTGGTGAGTTTCTTGAGTTGGATACATTTTTTTCTCAAATCCACATTATCACTTGTTTGATTACATTCTTTAACTTCCATTGGGCCTTATCTCTCCAATCCACCTTTGATCCAATGTTTCAACACCAATGGTTCTAGTTTAGGCATTTTGATGTATTCTTGTACAGTTAGAATCAAAGAGATGCACATACCAATGAAAAAAGGAACCATTTCTCTTGCTTGTTGATATACTATAGCAGGAACATAGAAAGCCATCTCTGAAGCATTCTGGGGCGTATGGCCTCCACCCTTTAAACACACACACAGAACGTTGAAGTTCAAGTTATCATAAATGGTTGAAAAAGGTGAAATTAACCTTAACCGTGGCAAAGGTAAGGAGAGTGTGATATTTCTTGTAAGTCATAGTGTACCTACATAACAAATCGTAACATTATACACATTACAGACAAGGTATTTACTTTAGTTTGTTTTTTTTTATTTGTCCGCAACTTGGCGTTTAACATTCCAGGCCTACACTCTTGGTCCACAGTGAGATTGAGTTTTCGAATCCATTGCAGAGTACCCAAATATGGCATCGCCAAATCATGATCTCCGCTTAATCAAGATGGACAACACAGTTAGTTCAGGTTGTTAGTTTATGAAAGAATTGAAAACTACTCACCTATAAACCATTTTCCCCCAATTAGACCTAAAATCATTTACATTTCTCCAGACTTACCACATATTCTACCTGTGGATCTCAAATTATACATCATACACCACTCAAGGGTTAGACTGTGGATCCGGACTATCAACATGTTTTTTTATATTATAGTATAAAAAATAAGAAAGTTGTTTTGTCCAATAAACATTTATTATTAATCTATATAAATTAACAAAAATAATTATCAATCATATTAAACAAATGATAAGTAATTACCATTATCTCAAAATTCATAAAAATAATATCTTAAAAATCAAAAGATAAATTATTTTTATTTAACTGGTCGTATCTTGGTTCCCACAAATTTATCCATCCAAAATATTATCACTCTTTAATTGAACAAGTACTATTAAATATTATGTATCTATCTATGATTGATAAGAATATGGAAACATTCTTGATTAGAGTACTCAATTAAGGAACTACAAAATCAAGTACTCTTAATTATCAATTCTGTAATCTCCCTTAAATAGCTTTGTATTTGCCTATTTATACTATCCATATGAGAAATAAGAATTAACTTTTGCGCAATACTTTTTCCTTCATTCTACCGCTTATTTTCAACATGGTATCGGAGCAACGGTTCTAGGACCGAAACAACAATGGGTGATGACGATACTAATACGTCAAAAAATCCCAAGAATTGTGTCATCAAGAATGACTCTAATATCATTGATCATGCCCTTTTTCTCACAGGCGTAGACCAACCCCACCTCCCTTTGGTTTCTTTCCCTCTAACCAGTAAGAATTACCACTCTTGGAAAAGATCGGCACGAATTGCTCTCAGATCCAAGAAGAAATTGGGTTTTATCACTGGAGGATTTCCAAAACCAATAGAGATAGACCTGAATTTCGAACAATGGCAAAAAGTCGATTTCATGGTCTTATCTTGATTTCTGAATTCAATCTCAAAGGATATGGTAGAAGCTTATAACTGCGCCAAGTCTTCTCAAGAAATTTGGAATAGTCTAGAACATAGATATGGGCAGAATACTGAAGCTCTGTTCTTTGAAGTACAACGAAAATTGATTAATCTCACACAAGGGTCCATGACTATCCAAGAATATCACTCACGTTTATGTTCATTGTGGCAAGATTTATCTGATGTATGCCCAACACTTTCTTGTGATTGCGGGACAGAACTACCAACTACAATTTGCAAGTGTGGGAGACAACAACCAACAGTCAAGATGTATGGTTTTAATCAATTACTGCAATTTCTCATGGGACTTAATGCAGAATATGACATTATAAGGAACCAGATCCTTGTCATGAAACCTATGCCAGATGCAAATGAAGCATTTGCCATGGTTCTAAATGTAGAGCAGCAGAATAAAATCAAAGAAACTGTTCTAAACAAAGAATACCATTCGGAAATGACGGCCAGGAAGGAAACACTGAATAAACCAACATTTTTCAATGGCAACACTGCCACACCAACTCCTCTCTCATCCGGGATCCCTAGAAGCAAGTCACATAATTTTACAAAACCAACAAGGGCACGGATGAAAGAAAAAAAAACATGCACAGTATGTAATCTTGATGGTCATTTGCAAGACACATGCTTTTTCATCTATGGAGTTCCAAATTGGTTCAAAGAAAAATATGGGTTGGCATGGGAAGGCATGTGGGATAAACAATTAAAAAGAAGAGCAACCAAGAATCAAACAAATTTTACTACTATTGCAAATTTATTCTCAGAAACAGAAATGCACCAAATCAACATGATTGAATTTGCAGGTACAACTCCTACACTTACAAATTTACATCCCTCGGTATAATTAAAATCCTCTTGGGTTATAGACACGGGAGCCACCACTCATATATGTGGGAATCTATCTTTTTTTTCGAAGCTTTCCTCCATTTCTAACCTCGTAACCGTTCTTCCTAACATATCCTCTTCTACTGTTACCTTAAAAGAGAGTGTCATCATAAACAAATTTCTCACTCTTAAGGATGTGCTTTTCTTATCTACTTTTAGTCATAATCTTTTGTCCATTAGTAAACTTGTCAATGACATTAACATCGTTGCTTGTTTCTCTTCTAAAAATTGCATTCTCCAGGACCACAAAGATGAAATCATTCTGGCGGTTGATGATCTCCAACATGGTCTTTATGTTTTAAATTCCTTAAATTTTCAGCATTCTCCAACATGGTCTTTATGTTCCAATAAATCTGCTATTTTTTCTTCTAATAAAGTATGCAAAGTTTCCTTTTTTGAATCCATGCATCCAGCTATTCTATGGCATATACGTCTAGGACATGTCCCCTTTGACATTTTACGAAGATTAAAACTCCTCGATAAGAATGACAAACATCTTTTAGCCCTATGCGATATATGTCACTAAGCCAAACAAAGTAAATTGACATTTCAGCAAAGTATAAATATAGCATCCAAACCTTTTGATCCCATTCATATGGATGTTTGAGGATCCTATAATACTCAAACCCTCACAGGAAGGAAATATTTTTTCACTATAGTGGATGACTACTCTCGATCCACTTGGACTTTTTGATCCATACCAAATCTCAAGTCTTTGACATTGTTAAATATTTTCTTTCTATGGTTCACACTCAATTTCAAGCCACTGTCAAAACCATTCGTTCCGGCAATGGCGGAGAATTTCTTAATCTTCCTTTAAAAACATTACTCAATGAACATATAATCTTACACAAAACTTCATGTTCGCAAACCCCACAACAAAATCGGAGGGTAGAACGGAAACATAGACACATTCTTGAATTGGCCTGGGCGTTGATGTTCCAATCTCGGTTACCAATCACACTTTGGGGGGAAGCTATTCTTATGGCAACATACCACATAAACAAAATCCCTTCGTCCGTTATATCTTGACAAACCCCATACAAAAGACTCTTTGGCAAATTTCCATATTACAATGTATTGAAGCCTTTTGGATGCCTTTGCTACTACAACAACACCTCTAAATCCAAAGATAAATTCACTTCTCGATCTCATAAGGGAATTTTCGTTGGACTCCCCCCCGGAAAGAAAGAGAACAAAATTTTTGACCCCAACATTGTGCCCCGAGATGTCATTTTTTACGAAAATGTTTTCCCATATCGCTTCCATCATTCCATTAGCTCAACACCCCAAGACTTTATCGATGACATTTTTCCATTGCTAGACCTATCTGACCTTTCCTCTCCAGGCCCAATTCATTCTTCTAAGCTTCCTATTGAGAGTTCTCACATTCATAATTCACCACATAATCCACCGATGACAGCAACTGAATCACACCCTCTCCCATCATTGAAATAAAAAATCATTCTTCAGGCAACGATGAATCAACCATTGAACATGAAAACTTATCTCTTGAACTTCCTATCCGACGAAGCACTAGAATCAAAACTGCACCAACTTGGTTTAAAGATTACACCAATCTTCCTCAATCAAACCACATTCTTCATACAGTGGCTCAAGTGTCTCTCCCAAGAGAACCATGTAATTTTGCCGAGGCAAGTAAATCCTCTAATTGGATATCGGTAATGGAGGATGAAATTGGAGTCCTTGAACAAAATAAGACACGGACTTTGACACCTCTCCCAAAAGGAAAGCACACAATTGGGAACAAATAGATCTAAAAACTAAAACTTCATCCATATGGGACTATTGATAGACACAAAGCCCGATTTGTGGCGAAATGATATACACAACATGAAGGTATGGATTATCATGAACGTTTTTCCCCGGTGGCAAAGGTAGTGACAATCCGACTGGTTCTTGCTCTCGCTGCATCATGCTCTTGGCCAATTCATCAAATTGATATTAATAATGCATTTCTCCACGGGTTTCTTGATGAAGAAATATATATGAAACCACCGGAGGGGTATAATGCGGGGCTGGACTTGTATGCAAGCTTAATCGATTGATCTATGGACTTAAGCAATTATCTCGACAATGGAATTTGGAGTTAACGAGGAAGCTTAATTCTCTCAATTTGGTTCAATCATTCCATGTTTATTTATTAAACGAGATGAAACTAACATAATCCTTGTACTTGTGTATGTAGATGATTTGCTTATTACATGGATATCACTAGATGGAATTGAAGAAGTAAAAAATGAGCTACATTCCAGCTTTACTATCAAAGACATGGGAGAGGCAAATTATTATTTGAGATTTGAGATATCTTGGACTAACGATGGGATCTTCATCAACCAACACAAGTTCATCCTCGATATACTCGAAGACACGGGGATGGCTAATGCTAAGCCATCTATTATTCCTCTTAATGGTGGCTTTCAGTTTAAAAGTGATCCATGTCCAATTCTGGAAGATGTAGAGAGATATCGACGTTTAATTGGGCACATGCTCTACCTCAGTTTCACACGCCCTGATTTATCCTACATTGTTCAACTCTTAAGTCAACATATGCATGAACCTCTCAAACTCACTGGGAGGCTGCTCTTCAAGTAGTTAGATACTTGAAATATACATCAAATAAATGTATTTTCTATCCTAGTGGAACTCCTCTTCGCTTGACCGCGTACTGTGATTCTGATTGGGGATCTTGCCCAATCACTAGAAGATCCACAACCGGATATGCTATATACCTTGGATCATGTTTAATCTCATGGAAGACTAACAAACAAACAACAGTCTCTAAATCCTCGACCGAAGCCGAATATAGAAGCATGACAACTACCGTGAATGAACTCCGTTGGATCAAATACCTTTTGGGTGAATTCAGAATCAACATTAAAGATCACATTGCTTTATATTGTGACAACAATACTGCAATTAACATGACTCAAAACCCGGTGTTCCACGAACGGATCAAACATATAGAGATCGATTGTCATGTTGTTCGTGACTGTTACAAATCTGGACTTATTACTCCTAAATTTATTCCATCGAAGTTACAAATTGCAGATTTCTTTATGAAGGCACTACTATCAGTGGCATTCCATGACTTTATGATCAAGCTTGGCATGTATGATTCTACACACCTTCCAGCTTGAAGGGTGGTGTTAAATATTATGTATCTATTTATGATTGATAAGAATATGGAAACATTCTTGATTAGAACACTCAATTAAGGAACTACAAAATCAAGGACTCTTAATTATCAATTATGTAATCTCCGTTAAATAGCTTTGTATTTGCCTATTTATACTCTCCGTATGAGAAATAAGAATTAACCTTTGCGCAATACTTTTTCCTTCATTCTTCCGCTTATTTTCAACAAGCACTTAATTGATAAAATGTGAAAACAATAGTTATACTAGAGGGTTACAATTTAGGTTATCTGTCATGCTACCTACCGGATAATCGTCATGTTTATAGCGTATTTAGATAGTTAAACGGTTATGGATGTGCCACGGATTCTAAAATTACTTACCCGCCTTAAACGGGACAAATAGTGATTTAACATATATCTGTCTCGCTACCCTAATGGTTATCCGCGTACAAAATTAATTAATCGTTTATATTTAATTATATATACTTATAAAACTACATTAGATAGAAAAAATATATATTTTAAATTTTCTCAAGTTTTATATATAATATTGAATAATTTTCATTAAGGATATGCATGTTGTTTGATAAATTTATATTTTATCAATTTTGAAAATGTTAATTCCTTATTTTTCTAATGTATTAATATTTCAAAAAAATATATAATATTATCCAATATAAAAATTAAATATGTAAAAAAAATTTAATTTGATATTAATATTTTTAAATTATTTCAATAAAAATATTAAAAATTATGATTATAAAATAATTAATTTGTGTTTTGTATGAAATATATTTAACTATTATTATATTAATTTTTTGCATTAATAAATTATAAAAAAAAAATTTTAAACCAACGGTTAACCATTGGTTTTGATCGGGCGGATAGTGTGCGGGTTATGAAGAGGATATGGTGGGGCGGAGCGAGAAACGGTTAAACGGTATGTTAAACGAGACGGGTAGCGATTAATGGTGTAACTACCTCATATCCGCCACATTGACATCCATAAGTTATACTATAAAATTAAAATATTATAATAAATAATAACAACATACCATTAACCTCATTCTACAACCAATACAACTACATATCAAAGCTTCCAGTTTCTTTGTAGAGTCTATTGCAATTACTAACAATGTTACCACTTGTTCTAAGAGTTGACTTAGATGCAGCGTGTAAACAGTAAACATGAATATTCAAAATATCATTAGCAATTCTTTTTCCAAAACTGGAGTGATTTTACATACCAAATAATTTTCAAACTTGGAGTGATTATGTAAGATCAAATACAAACCCTAATTATGTGTATTTTGAATATTTTTATTGAAAAAATATTATTTATTTATTCAAATATTAATCGAGGTCTGAGTTTCGTCATATCCAAAATTCAAGCGTATCTCAGTTGCTTTGTCACACACCCACATTAAATCGGTTGGGGTCTTATTTTTTACCATCCCCACCACAAACTTAGGGAAAAATTATTATATATCGGTATCATGTAATATTTAAATAACAAGACTATGAAATAGTCAAATCAAAACGTTGATCAATGTTAAAAAATGAATTGATATCTAAACATCTATGGTTATTTTAATCATTCAAAAAAAATTTCAATAACATTTTAATTAATCATTATGCTAACCCTTTAAAATAACTCCACAATCTCTCTCCCACTCCAAAAGTTTATACTGATAAAATAACATATATAGATCGATCAATGTTTGAGCCTATCTAGCATCATTATTGTCCCAACTCCAACTATTATCCTAGCTGTCCAGGGCAGGGCAGTAACTATATTAAACGGGAAATACCCTTAGGATTCGTGGACTCGAATTTGTTAAAAGAATTTGATTCGTTAATATTATCAATTATTTTTAATTAAAATATAAAATTTAAGTATTCAACACTCATTTCATCGAAATCATATTGAAGTATGAAAATTTGCAGATTACCTATAAATTTTTATATATTAAAATTATCAAACATAATTACAATATATAGTCAAATATAAATAGAAATATAAAACATAATTTTATCAACATTGTCGCAATACATGTCAGAGTCGCGTTCGAGTAGAATTGTATCGAAGTTGCATCCGACCTTGGTACTTTGACAAAAAAGATGTATTTGTTTAACATAATTTAATTAACAATAAATGAAGTTATGATTTTATATAATCACATTATACAAAATAATAAATTAAGACGACAAATACACAGAATCAATTTTAAAGCTGGTAAAATACAGAGATAGTTGGAATAGACTATAGTATATCCTAATATTACCGATATATCATTAGTTTTTTAATCATTGACAAAACTATATTAATATAGATAAATAATAAATTTAAATCATGAATATTTCAAAATAAATAATAATAAATTTTAATATAATAATAATAATAAATAATGTCCACTAAATATTCGTGGAGAATCCATATATCAAAAGAGTTCGAGTCGAATTCGGTGTAAGAAGAGAAGAGTTCCTTTAACATACCTAGCATCACCCCAAGGGCCCAGCTTTTAATATTTCCTATTTTCCATCATTCATTTATCATACAACTAAAATACTTATTTATTCCATCCATTAATAATTATTACACGTTTTCCATGGTGTCTACATTTAATATTTAATATTTAATATTATTTTTATATAATATAAATAGTATATATATATTAAATGAAATAATGTTCCAAGTTCTTAATTTATTTTTATTTAAAAAATTATACATTAAATACACCGATTTAGACTATGTTCTACATGCGTTTTGAAAACTAGAATGCAGTTTGAGAATGTTTTTTTAGAATGTGATTATAAATCAAGAATGTATTGAGTGTTCTGTAATTGATAAATTGAATTGCAGAACAAAAATAATATTCTGTATAAAATTAGATTTATCTAAATTAGACTCATCGTCGCTAGTATCTACATGACGAAAGAAATTATGTATGGTTATATTTGCACGTTAAAGATACATGAGAATGGACAACTTACAAATATGTCGAACGATATTGTAAAGGTGAGATTGTTGAAGGTGAAAGAAAATATGATTTTTTAGATGATATATTTATAATTTAAATAACGAGAATGCATTCAAATAACAATTTGAAAATGTATTATGTTTATAATCAGAATGTAAATACTGTATTGTTCTTTAAAAACTGTAATAATGCATTGTAACATCAAAATACATTTTGAGAATGTATACAGAACATAATCTTAATGTAATTTGATATATATATATATACGAAATTACACTTAATATTTTACATATTTGTGTTCTATATATTTAATTATAGTTAATTGATAAAATTCATTTTAGTATTTTAGATGTTTTAATTTGAGTAATATATTTGGCTATTTATATATAATTTATTCTATAATTACGAAATTAACAAATATTTGAGATAAAATATGCAAATTGAAAAACCTTAAAGGATAATATATGAATTTGATCTTAATGACTCACTATAATTAGAAAAATCCAACACATAGCATAATACTAAGTGGAATCAATTATTTATAATAATCAACATTTGGTACCCTAATCAATAAGATTAATGAAGTAGCAATTAATGGGTGATTTTGTGTAACTAAAATGAATTGCTTTATAGATGATCCTTCTAGAACTACCAGAGGGTGATTTTGACCAACTTTCTAGTTACTTGGTTCTCTATTTCTATTTGTGAGGATCCTAACCAAGGAAAAAAAATTTCGCTAAGCTAAACCAAAAGGTATATTACATAAGTTTTAAACTGAAATTTGGATTCAATTTGTATTACAAATCGGTTTTGTGTGTTTTATTTCGTTTTATCTTTTTTCCCCTATTGTTAGAATTTTCTAAAAGGCAACTATCTCGATTTCGTATAGAAATTGCTATAGAATCTTTGAAAAAGACTCTTTCCTAAGAAAGGATTTACCTTCCTCATAAAAAATGACTTACTATCGTTGGGATCTGATCCTACACCGCTGCTCTTTATTGGATCCACCTATTACATAAGTGGATTCCTAATTTTAAATCAATTTTCATCATTTCTTTTAAACAAAATCAAATTAATTCTTCAATCTTATTATATTACTAATTTTAATATATTTAGTATAAGTTGTTAAATTAAGTTTGATTCTCAAATTTTTAATCCAATAACCCATTGTATTTCATCCATTTTCCTTCTTTTAATAAACATTAATCATATACTATAGTTTATTAAAAGAAAAAAATATATTTTAATTGAAAATACATATATTTATAATAATCTTATGTTTTTAAAAATAAAATAAATATAGTAATAAAATTTTTTTATACGTGTTCACAAATAAATAAATAAATATATATATATATCATAATGATAAATTGTATTACATTCACTTAAATGGTATGAAGAAAATTTATTAGAATCTTTTCATATGAATGTACTTGGTTTGATAAGTTATATATATACATTAATTTTATAAAAATATTATATTGATTTTTTATTTGGGCATTTGATAAAATAACAAAAATATGTTCAAAATAAGCTCATGTTTTTAGTAACTTAATATAATTATGAAGTCATAATTGGCATACAAAAGAAGCTCAAAGGTACTGCTGTGTTTTTGTTGAGTTTGAATGTTTTTTGTATTTTTAAAATGTTAAAAATGATAACATGATCTCATAAACAAGCCTTTTGTTGGGTGTCCAACTCTCATTTCATGGGATATGACCAATATATGTTGTCGACGGACTGCCATCGACAGATATAGTTGACGTCGGAGATGGTTGACATCGACAAATCTGCATGGTAAACACAGAATGGAACCAATCTGTATACTATGTTACCGATCGGTCTTGAAGTACGGATCAACAAAGCGGGTACCGATCGAGATGTCGTTCGTTAGAAGTTTTAGTTGTAATTGATTTATGGTTATATGAATATGGTATGTGGTTTGTGTTATCAAAGAACAAACATACTCAAACTTGACTCAACAATAACATTGAATAATGACTGATGAGCAGAAAGAAAATGCAGAGGATGAACAACAACATAATTCTCATAAATGGCTTTCAACATTAGAACAAAACATCCAAGCATAAATATAATATGAGCACAACTCACACATACCAACGATAAAGGAGAACATGTACTAAAAAGCAAAACATAACAGATAATATAACCATAACATTGTAAGCATATTTCCTTTTCCAGTTTAATGGTGTAACATTCATTTTCCAATAACCAATGCCTTGCATAGAAGGGGATCAATAATCAGATCATCAATAGTGATCAGATCATCCAATAGATGAAACGAGAGAGGAGATGGATGGATCGGAATTTTGTGCCCCGTAGTTGGGTATGCTCTAACTTCCAGTAAGAAAAAGAGCTTCCTGCAGCAAAAGTTTATTTGCTTGGCCAGGTAATATTTTTCTCAGTTTATATGCAGTGATCCATTGATCAATTCTGAGCTCTTCTCTGTTTATGTCTTTCCCTATTTGTTTAATTTGCAGATTTTTTACTGAGTTTCATGGTTCTAAATTTTGATTTGCTAAACATGGAAGATAATGTATCAGGAGTGACTTTTAATCCTTGCTGTTACTAATCGTATTTCCCAGTCAAAATGCTTTGAGACGTGTATAAGCTGTATTTGTTAAAGTTTGTAAATACCATACGTATAAGGGGTATTTAAGTCTTTAGTCTATTATCAGGCTCTGTACATTCCTTTGAATACAATTGAAAATTGATTTCAATTCTTAATGATTCTTCTTTCTCATTTCTCTTAACAGTGGCGGTTATCCCTACTTTTACCTCTTCTTCACAGTATTTGCATTATCAGGCTTCCGCTTTTTTTCTGCTGATGAAGTAAGGTTGTATCTTTATAGTGTATACGTTGAAGGGGTATTGTGCTTTTGATGTGCCAGTTCCCTGTTTAATGTCGATAAAAAAAGTTGTCATTGATGAAACTAACTCTATCAGTGGTTGATGGGCCTCCCTGACCATTATTGTTTTGTTCTTGTCACTTTCCAAACATGTTTCTGGTTCACAGAAGGAATCTTGGAACATTTTGGCTTTCTTCGCAATAAACAAATGACACCCAAATGTTAATACTTTGTTCTGAAAATGGAACATGTTGCCTTAACTTAAGCAGTGAAAACAGATTTTCTGATTTAATGGAACAGTTTAGTTCTTCTTCTTGTTTTTGACGTTATGTAATTTGTTTAAATGTATGACAAGAGAATTTTTACATGGAACCCAAGTGTCGAGAGAAAACCACGAGCCAAAACTATGGCTAATCCACTAGAACAAAGAAGGCCGATTACAACAGATTCACCATCTCAAATTGTAATCAAGAGCTCAAAGAAAAACTGATTCTGAATTATCAAAGCTCTAATACGAAGAAACCTCTTCACAACTCTGATGCAATTCTCCTGAATCCTTTTTCAATCTCCTAATACCACTCTAAATCTGTTCCCTTTCGCCTATTTTGTCCATGCAGCAGAAAAGGACTCTGATTACTCCAGTCTGCTCCACTGCTGCTTCATTCTGATACAAATGCCTTTTTCCATAACGATTTCTGAAATTTGGACTTAACCGACTGAACCTAAGTCCCCCTTTTGCTACTTGTCAACTGGATATGGGCTGATCAGACCCACAAACTTTTCCTCCAGTTCACAAGCAAACTCATCAACTAATGCAAGAAGCTGATAGCTTGCTCCAAACCAATGGCTTTGGAGCAATACTCATGTTTCCTTATAGTCACAACCTTAGTAAACATATCAGAAGGGTTATCATCAGTATGAATCTTCTGCACTATAAGCTCTTTTGATGCCACAACATCTCGAATCCAATGCAGCTTGACATCAACATGTTTGGTCATAGCATGAAAAGCTGGATTCCTTGCAAGTTCTAACGTACTTTGATTATCACAATGAAGCACGTGAGGGATGTTACTGATTCCAATCTCATACACCAGTCTTTTAAGCCATAGGAGATCCTTTCCACCTTCAGTTAAAGCAATGTATTCTACCTCAGTAGTGGATAGAGCCACACACTTCTGAAGCTTTGATCCCCATGATATAGATGTGCCCCCATGGACTGAAACAAAGCCAGAAGTTGATTTTCTCGACTCATAATCACCTGCAAAATCAAAATCACAAAAAGTATCAAATCTCAATTCATCATTAGTTCCAAACATAAGTCCCATTGTTATTGTTTCTTTCAAGTACCGTAATAACCGCTTTGCCACCTCCCAATGATCTTTACCAGGATTCGCCAAATACCTGCTTAACAAACCAATGGAGAAAGCAATATCAGGTCGGGTACATACCATAAGATATATGATGCTGCCAACCAATGAAGAATATGAAACTTGTTCCATTTTCAATGCCTCTTCCTCAGTCTTGGCATGATTCCTTACTGAATTTTTATGATGAGCTCAATGGTGTTTTGGCTCCCTTGGCATTCTTCATATTAAAATTCAACAACAATTGGTCAATGTATCTTTTCTGATGGAGGAATATTTTTCGTTCCTTTCTATTTTTTTCAATTGACATTCCAAGAATTCTTTGCGTTGACCCCAAATCCTTCATATCAAAAGTTAGTATCAGCTGTGTTTTAAGCTCACTGATATGTTCAAGGCTGGGTGCAACCAATATCATATCATCCACGTAGATCAACAATAAGATGAAATCTTCATTTCCAAAGAATTTCACGTATACACAATGGTCTTCTTTTGTCCTTAAGAACTAATTTTCTTTCATAAACATATCAAACTTGATGTACAATTGCCTTGAATTTTGTTTGAGTCCATACAAGCTCCTCCTCAGTTTACATACCAAGTTCTCTTTTCCTTTTTCAATGAATCCCTCGGATTGGAGCATGTAGAGATCCTCTTTCACATCTCCATGAAGAAACATTGTCTTGACATCCAATTGCTCAACTTCAAGATCCATATTTGCTGCAATTGCTAGTATAGCTCTGATAGATGTTAGTTTAACCACCGGAGAGAAGACTTCGTCAAAATTCACTCCTTGCTTTTGACTGAATCCCTTTACAACCAAACGAACTTTGTATCTTGTATCTCCATTTGCTTCCAACTTTTGCTTAAATATCCATATATTCAGCAAGGCTTTCTTCCTTGATGGAAGTGGCACAAGATCAAACGTTTGATTTTTCTTAAGAGAATTCATTTATTCATTCATAGCAGTGGTCCATTTCTATATATCTTCCATCTCAAGAGCTTCTTTGTACGTCTCAGGCTCTCCATGTTCAGACACAAGAACATACTCACTAGTCGGATATTTGTTTGAAGGATGTCTTGCACGAGTGGATCTCCTCAAGTTTGTTTCAATTTCATTTCCAGCTGCATTATGTTCTTGGTTTGTCATTTCTTGATCATGATCTTCTAAATCTCTTTCTGGTCTGTTTGCATTTTTAGCTCCTTCAGAGGGCTTCAATATTTGAGATTCTTCAAGCCTGATTGTCTCATCATCAAGCAACGACATTAATTCTTTTGTTACATGACTAATGTTTTCTTGTTCGAAGAATACAACATCTCTTGATCTGATGACTCTATTCTAAACTGGATTCCAAAGTTTGTAACCAAAGTTACTCTCATCATATCCAATAAGTATACATGTATGAGAATGAGAGTCAAGCTTTTGCCTTTGTTCTTTGGGAATTAACACTTTGGACTTACATCCAAAAATTATAATATGATGGAGTTTTGGTTTCTTGCCACTCTATAATTCTTCTGGTGTCTTAAATCAATAGAGGATGAAGGAGATTTATTTCTGAGATGCAGGCACCCAACAAAGCCTCACCCCAAAATTTCTTTGGAAGCTTCGAAGTGGCTAGCATGCTTCTGACTTTGTCCAACAAGGTTCGATTGAGTCTCTCAGCCACTCCATTGTGTTGTGGAGTGCTTGATTCAGTTCTTTCGTGTCTTATCCCTTTATTTATGCAGTAATCATCGAATTCATGAGACACAAACTCATCACCATTGTCCGTCCTTAAACATACAAGCTTCTTTCCAGATTCTCTATCCACTAAACTGTGAAATTCTTTAAATTTCACAAAGGCCTCATTCTTTGTGCGGATGGGGTAAATGCAGGACTTCCGGGTAGCATCGTCCATGAATGTGATGGAATATTTCTTTCATATAAAGGATTCCACGTCCATTTCTCTACACACATCTGAATACACAAGAGCAAGTGGAATTGTTTTCTTGGATGAAGCAATGCGAAATTTTACTCTATATTGCTTTCCCTCTAAACAGTCTTTACACTTGTCTAAGGCCATATGTTTCTGATCAGAGAGCAATTCTTGTTTTATCAGACGTTTTAATCCTTCAGAACCGAGGTGAGCTAGTCTTTTGTGCCAAACTTCGAGTGTTATATCAATTTCTACTGCACTGATAAACTGAGTCATGCTTATCATTTCTGTTATGTACAATGTACATTCTAGCTTTCCTTTGGTAAGAATCAGAGATCCTTTGGTCAGTTTCCAAGCTCCATCTCCACATATGCTAGTAAATCCCTCTAAATCAAACACATTTCAGGACAAAAGATTTAATCTCAGGCTTGGAATGTGTCTCACTTGATTTAGAACAAGCTTCATTCTAGTATTGGTTCTCATCTCAATACATCCCATACCAATAATCATTGAGGCACTCGAGTTTCCCATTTTTACCATTCCAAAGTTTCCTGAGATGTATGTCTTGAAATACTCTTTGTTAGAAGTAGCATGATAAGATGCAGTAGAATCAAAAATCCATTCCTCCAAGCCACCATGATAAATATTCATCTCTTCCATGGAGAGAACAATAAGTTCATCTCCACTTGAAGTGCTAACTGCATTAGTTTGTTCAGGCTCTTTCCTTTCTTGTTTTTTGTGAACCTCGTATGCTCTCTTATAATGTATACAGTTCTTCTTCAAATGCCACACTACACCACAATGAAAACAAGCTCTTCCTTCTACATTCGGATTTGGAGACTTTGGTTCTGCCATTTGATTTCCCATTTTTGGATTTTCCTCTCTTCTTATAGCTTCTGGACTGCTCTCTTCCTTGCCTTTCAGCAATGGCTAATGTGCTTTTGCACTCTTTGTTGTTGTTTTTCCTTCGTTCCTCTTCATTGAAGAGATTTTCAAACACAACAGAGAGTGTCAATATTGAGGCAGAATTGCTGAGTCACAACCAAAGTTTCCCATGTTTCAGGTAATGTTCCAAGCAACAGCAAAGCTTGAAGTTCATCTTCCAACTTCATGTTTGCTCTGATAAGCTTGTTTACTAGATCCTGGAATTTATTCAAGTGCTCAGCCATCGATTGTCCATCAATATAACGAAGATTGACAAGCTTCTTGATAGTTCCGACTTTGTTTTGAACATTTTTCTTTTCACATATCTTTAGCAATTTGTCCCATGTTCCTTTGGCTTCTGTTTCTTCACTAACATGGTGAAACATGCTCAAATCCACTCAAGAACGAATATATGCGAGTGCTTTCTTGTTCATGATTTCCATTCACTCGCTTCCACCTTCTCAGGCTTTACTTCCGGATCCACTAATCCCCAAAGGTCTCGGCAAGTCAATAAGTCTTCCATCTTAACTTTCCATATGGAATAATTGCTTGACGTTAGCTTGATCATGGGGACAGCTGAGTCATCCATTTAGCTGGTTGTGTTATACAAAACCAAGAGCTCCGATAACACTTGTTGCCTTAACTTGAGTAGTTAAAACAGATTTTCTGATTTAATGGAACAGTTTAGTTCTTCTTCTTGTTTTTGATTACGTTATGCAATTTGTTTAAATATACGACAAGAGAATTTTTAAGTGGAATCCGAGTATCGAGAGAAAACCACGAGCCAAAATCATGGCTAATCCACTAGAACAAAAAGGCCAATTACAACAGATTCACCATCTCAAATTGTAATTAAGAGCTCAAAGAAAAACTGATTCTGAATTATCAAAGCTCTTATACGAAGAAACCTCTTCCCAACTCTGATGCAATTCTCCTTAATCCTTTTCAATCTCCTGATACCACTCTGAATCTTTTCCCTTTCGCCTCTTTTGTCCAAGAAAGGACTTTGATTACTCCAATCTGTTCCACTGCTGCTTCATTCTGATACAAATGTCTTTTTCATAACGATTTCTGAAATTTGGACTTAACCGACTGAGCCCAAGTCCCCCTTTTGCTACTTGTGAACTGGATATGGGCTGCTCAGGCCCACAGAACATGATCAAATGTCTTCCTCTTCTGTCAAGATGAGATGATTTCTGATTGAATGTCTTCCTCTTCTCTTTGTGGGATCCTTTCAATATTGAGCTCAAGACTCCCTTTTTGAAGTAACAATCTAGATGGGCTTCACTTGAGGGCAATGGGCTTCACCATTTTTTGTCCCTTACCAGTCAAACCGTTCATTTTCTGGTAAGTTATCCCAAAACTGTAGGTGTAGTCACTTTTTGATCAACGTCAATGGCGAGCCGACTGGATCTGCGACCTCTGGGGAACACAGGCATTAAGGTGAGCTGCGTGGGCTTCGGTGCTTCTCCTCTCGGAAATGTTTTTGGGGAAGTATCTGAATCCGACGCCATCGCCACCGTCGGCCGAGCTTTTAGCTTGGGGATCAACTTCTTCGATACCTCCCCGTAAATAACTCTGCGTTACTTTACTACTCCATATATGTGTGTTGAGATTAACGTAGTTAATTAGTTAGTTAACACCACCACACATGAGTAGTTTGTATTTACGAAAATTGAAGGTATTATGGGGGAACATTGTCTGAGAAGATGCTAGGTAAAGCGCTCAAGGCTTTGGGAGTGGCGAGAAACGAGTACATAGTGTCAACAAAGTGCGGTAGATACAAAGAGGGTTTTGATTTCAGCGCTGAGAGAGTAACGAGGAGCATTGACGAGAGTTTGGAGAGGCTGCAGCTTGATTACGTCGATATTCTCCATTGTCACGATATAGAGTTTGGGTGTCTTGATCAGGTATTATTTGTATGCAAAAAGCAGCTTCTATTTTCAAAATGGAATCTTTGGTTTGTGCAGATTGTGACAGAGACGATTCCTGCAATTATTAAACTGAAAGAAGCCGGGAAGGCAAAGTTCATTGGTATAACGGGCCTTCCACTGGAAATATTCTCCTATGTTCTTGATAGAGTGCCACTAGGAACCATTGATGTGATTCTTTCATACTGTCACTATAGTCTCAACGATTCTTCTTTGATGGATTTGATCCCTTATTTAATGAACAAAGGTGTTGGTATAATTAGTGCTTCTCCTCTGTCTATGGGTCTTCTCACAGAATCTGGCCCCCCAGAATGGCATCCTGCACCCGCTCAGCTCAAGGTAAATCATAAGCTTTCCATTGTTTTTTCAACTGCTTATTGTTCTGATTGTTCAACCAACCATTTGGTTTAGGCCGTCTCACGAACAGCTGCTGCTTATTGTACACAAAAAGGAAAGAACATATCCAGACTAGCAATGCAATACAGCTTATTGAATGAAGATATTTCAACTGTTTTGGTCGGAATGAACTCTGTGAAACAGGTTTTTTTTATTGAATGTTCCTTTTTTTGTTTGAGTTAAAGAGTACCTACCCCTACCTTTTAGGTGGAAGAGAATGTGGAAGCTGCAATAGAAGTTGCCACAGGGAGCAAGGATGAGAAAACACTTGCACAAGTTGTAGATTTTTTTAAGCCTGTGAAGAATTTGTCATGGCCTAGCGGAATTCAGCAACAATTTGGATCCTTTTACCAAAAAGGACAGTAATGTACAAATGTGTATGAAAGCTACATTGGGATATACCCGTCTTTCATCTCCAGATCTACATTGTCATTCGTTTTCCTCTGGTTCTTCCTTGTAAATCATCTCCTTAATCAAACCGACATTGTGAGTGAGCATTAGCAATAGCAATATATACTGCATTTCTTTCCACGGCAGATTCCTGTATGCGTTGTTGGTATTGTAAACGCATACAGTTTTTGCCCTCCAATTCTGTTCCTGGTAGAATTAGGTTAGTGACAGCTCTGAACTTCAACTTTAAGGTGCTGATGAAAGCCATTTTTCCCGACACAGAATTGATAGATATGAAGAAATTATTGTCCTCAAAACATAAAATATGTTGCACGTTACAGAGAGTGCACATCAAGGCAACATCAATATAGCATTCTTGAAAACATCCCAAAATTATTAACCATGTCAACTGGAATGATGGAGCTAGAAGTGGATCAGTCAATCTCCATATTGGTTTAATTACCTTTCAGAAGGTCATAAAATTGCATTGGTTTCTTTTTAGTTGAGCAAATATCCTGACATAACATAAAATCCCCAATTACGCATACTATTACTCTGCTCCACAGAACGAAGGGCTTAGCATCGAGTTTATATTACTATACCTCAACCACAGCAGCCAGACGTAAAATTGTGGCTTCACACCACGGCCTGCCAATCATCTGGAGGCCGATAGGAAGCCCTTGCTTATCATACCCAACCTGAATATCACGTTTCAAAGAAAATAAACTCCTAAACTGGAGAGATGAAAAGATATTTACATTGCCAAAAATATTGCACGGAAAATTTTAGCTCTTGATAACAATATTCTTCATTTAGAATCTCATAGTGAAGATGGTGACTCTAAAAGGAACGAAGTTTGGTAGACTACACCAGTTTTAGTTGAATTATCATTCATAATTGATTGTCAAACTAGAAAGAAAAGGTGGTATAACCAGATTACTTACTGGGACAGAAATTGCAGGAAAACCAAGCAGATTTGCTGTTACTACGAATCTCATAATATTCCCTGAGAAGGCAAAATGCTTTAAAAGATTAATCTTACAACCATACAAGTCAGTATCTATGGGTTCTTTTATGTTCTGTTATATACACGCCTGTCATCTTTTTCACAATGTAAATTGAAACATATGAAATCATTTCAAAAGAATGATGGGATTCGTCTCTCAAGAACTAACCTGACACTTGCAGATTCGTCTCTCCAGAACTAAGTGCAGATGGAGGTATAAGAGGTGCTGTCATCCTGGTGACATAAGACAAAATAATATTAACATATCTTTAACTCATAAACACTGCAGCTTCACTAAAATCAACGTAATAACTGTTCATGACAACCAGAAACTAACTATGTTGAATATTAGCAATGCATGCTCACATGAATTGAAACAGGACAACTTATTATCATACCCAGTGGTTGGGGTGACGATCACATCCACCTTTTTAAATATCTCTGTGTGATAGTACATAAGCCTCCTCCTACAGTTAATGGATGAGATGAAAACGTTTACATTTCAAAAAGCTATGGAGTTTGTTTGCATTTTCTGTATCAGAGGAAGAGGAGAATTATTTGTATGTATAAGCAAGACCATAGCATTATAACTTGTACTGATTTAGATGATATAAACTGCTCCTGGGCATTAATCTCTGGCTACTTATTCAAATAATCAGTTGAAGATACAGTGAACCATATTTCTGTTAACCTGAGTTTCTGAGCAGCGACATAGTCCCCAGCTGAGAATGACCTGAAAAGTGCTAAGTTTGTTCGGGTATCAAGAGTGAGCTTCACCGTTTTCCTACACCGAGAAAGATTCGTGCTTAGCTATTTCAACTTCAGTATATAAGAGAAAACTATCATATATAAGTTTTTCCAGGTAACGCAAGTTACCCATCTTCATAATCAGGATTCAATCCACAAGCAGATTCAGAACCAATTGAAACAATATGAGCAGTACGCAACTCGACAAGCTCTGGTATAACAATCTCCACAGTCTTGCAAAAAAAATAAGGAATCAAATTGTGGGCAAAAACCAAATTTCTTGTCTTCCATATATGCTATCCTGGCGAAGGCTACAAGAGTATGCTATTTAATTAAATATGCATACCTCACATCCATGTATTTCAGCCAAACGATTGAGAACATCCTCACACTTATCAGATACATCAGAATCAAATACATCATTAAACCACTGCACGACAGATATGCTTCTGGTTAATTCATTTTCAAGCACATATGAATTTGATTAGTTACCTCTGTATACTTTCCCAATTTTAATAAACCCACAGCACCTGAACTCTCATTATAATTTAAGATAGGCAAGCAAGGTGGAGTCTGCAAATAGAAAAAGATTAGTACAACGGTTATATGTCATTCATTCTGCCGATAAAAGAGGAAAATGTACAAATGGGCAAAAATGAAACTTAAAATCAAAATTGAGAAACCATGTTTCAGGACATTACAGGTTTCATGACAATTCTTTCAGCAGCCGATGACCCCAATACTGCTGCGTACCTGATATTGAAGCTAAATTAGTTGAAACCAGGTATTATGCTAAAAAGGGCATGCCCGTTAAAAAAAGCTAAAAAGGGCATGACAACAAGTAAGTTTAAGATGAACTCGAAAAATGTATAACATTCTCATATTTTTTCCAAAGAGAGTTTGTAAAAAATTTAGAGGAGTGAAAGTACATGACCAGCAACATGATAACTTACACAAGTATTGAGTCCTCAACAGATGATGTGATGGGTCCAATAATCTCAACAGTTCCAGAATCACACAATGAGCTGCCACACAGAAATATAGACATTTCAGATCCTAACAATTAAAGAAGTTTGATTAAAAACAGTGCCCACCAAAATTCAGGTTAAAATTGGTAATAAGCTTACCCTTTCATACTAGTTCTTCCATACGTTGATTTCAGTCCAACTACTCCACAAAGAGATGATGGAATTCGAACTGAACCTGCATTCCAAGTTAAAGTTACTAAAATTTTAGTTTTTAAAGGATTCAAGAAAAGAAATATCATAAATGTGATGAAACATATCCACAACCTCCCCCATCTGTTCCTAGTGCAGCAACACATAAACCAGAAGCAACAATTGCTGCTGGACCCGATGATGATCCACCAGTATATCTCTCAGGTGAATGTGGATTTCTTGTCGTTCTGCAGGATTTGAAATTATTAGTGAAAAGAAAAAAAATCGATATATAATATATATAGATAAATTTTCTTCCCCTTTCAGTTAAAGAGTACAAATCAAGTATTCAATTGGTAAAAGAAGACGCACCCATAATTTGGATTATTTCCAGTTACACCCAAACCATATTCATGCATATTTGCCTTTCCAACCAAGATTACACCACAGCGGCGTAACCTTGCAACGCATGCTGCATCCTCTTTGACCGGACGATCCTCATGTAAAAAGGTAGATCCACCTACTTGTCATGGAGCATTAGAAACTATATTTCTCCAAATCCAATCAAATGATCCATATAGGAGATAAAAGGAAACCTTTTGATGGATGAGGAAAACAGTCAATATCATCCTTAATCGCCATAAATATCCCATCAAGGACTGATAGTGGGTTACCTGTAGAATATAAACATAAGGAATTATGTCATTCCATAACTTGGACCTCAGCAATTGCATATATAATAAATGAAACTATTCTAGTCAATATAAGTATACCTTCTTCAAACCTTTTTGTAGAAGCTGCAGCTTGATCTTTTATAAGTTCTGGATCGTAAGAAATCAATAGTGGGGCAGTAGGATTCTTATTCTTGAACTCATGTATAACCGAAATGAATCGCTCTGCAAGCTAGAAAAAAGCCTATAGCCTCAGTTAATCGCAAGAGAATACAAGTACAGATTCCAACTCATCAACTCACAATCGATGGCGTTATGAGCTTCGATCTGTAGGCATGTGCATAATCCCGAATCTTCCAATATAAGAAATTAGAAGAATGAGAATCCCAACTCTTAGAAGGATCATAGTCCGGAAGGCACTTCAAGGCAGATTCAACTCGCTCTTCTGGTCTTATGTCCTCTTCCAATTGAAGAACATCAGTTTCTGGCTCTAAATTGACATGTTCGAACAGCTTAACTTATGTTTATCACCAAACACCCAATAAAGTAAAACAATTAATAAAATGGAAATCATAAAATAGACCTTGAGGAGGAAATTCAGGTTTGAACATTGGGGGCTCCGGGATCACAGTGTTCTTTAATATCTATAGACAGAAAGTAAGACAATAAAGTTTTTGATGCCATGGAAAAATTTGGAACAGGTCTAACTGCATGATCTGTTTAAAAACTGATATTCCAAAAAGAAAATGAGAAGAAGCATTGACCTCGATCATTTTGTTTTCTTTTTTCAGATGCGAGATGATTAAGGATCCAATGATCGGGGCTTCAATCAACTTCACAAAGAGCTTGAACCAAAATCCAGTCAAATGAGGCGCTGCAATCACAAAGGCTCTCAAAAAGAACAATATTTTTTTAAGAAACGAGAAATGAAATGCGATCAAATGCCGGTCAGACCTTCGACTGGCTCTCTCTGGTACGCCACAGTAGTGAAGTCAACTTTATCTGCCGGCAGTAGCACCTTCTNTTAACCATAATTACTATATTTAATTGAGTTTAAGAGTATTTTAGTTTTGAACTAAAATTAATAATATCAAATTTGAAATTGTTTTTAAATTGAATGACTAAAATAGATTTTGTAGCAAATTTGAGGTACTAAAATGATTTTTTTTCTTTTAAATACTATTGAATTTGCTAAATCAAGAAAATCTAAAAATGAAAAATCTTCTTTAATGTTATATATTTTTTTGATACCAATAAAACATATTTTTTGATAAAATCAAATAAGAGAAATTGAGGATGAATATTTTAAAAATAAAAATGTATATTTTGCATGGTTAATTAGGTTGTGGGTTGAATACATATAAATCCAAATCCAATCTAATCAAAATAATATCAATTCTAAAAATATAGACTCAAATTGGATTCTACCCTAGGTTAAACGGAGACCGTTTCGGCTGGGACACGGACTCGAGGACTCGGATTTATTAAAAGAGTCCGACTCGTAGAGTATTATAATTTTTTTATAAAATAAAAAATATAAAACTCAAATATTAAACACACAAACTAAAACATTAAAAATTAAATTATCAAAAAAAACAAAATATTATTAATAACATTAAAAACATAAATTCAATCTCACATAAATTATTACATTAAAACATAAAAGTCATATATCTTCATCTAATAGAAACATCATAGATTCTGTTGAGAACCCTTAAACCGGGTACTAAGAATGTGTTCTTGTTGAGAACCATTAAACCGGACCAATGATGAGTTTCTGAACCAAGATGAATGTGGTCAGGCTCAAACAATGATTCGACAGCTGAAATTACCAAGTATAGGATCGGTCCCAGCAGACTGCTTAAGTCCCGGAAGACAGCTTCGGTCCCGGAAGACAGCTTAGGGCCAAGCAGATAGCTTCGGTCCCAGCAGACAGCTTCGATCCCGACAGACAGCTTAGGGCCCGGCAGACTAGATGTTGACCCATCAGCATGTGTTCCACGCCTTGGGGTCAACCACGTTTTCCAGCATGTGAAAACAACCTCCAATAACTTTGTCAGAGATGGTTACAGGGCGTGGATTACACGCATCTCCCCCTCTATAAATATAGAGCTAAAAGATAAGCTCAGAAGGACCCTTTGGAGGGCAATTTCGACGAACCCTAGCCGCTGTAATTTCATTTTCGATGCTCTTATTTCCTTTGTACATTTCATTGGTTTATTAATGAATTTGCCGTAGAGGTTCTCCTCTTGACAACGTGGTTTTTTCCCCTTTCATAAGGGGTTTTTCCACGCTAAAATCGATTGTGTTCTTTCCATTTCTATATTTCAAGTTGTCTCCACAAACAACAAATAAAACCGGTTTTCAGAATCCGGTGACTGTTAGTACCCCCTAAAAAGGAACTACAACAGTTTGGCGCCGTCCGTGGGGAACGATTTGTGGATTTACCCATTGAGGTATCTATCCCGACGAGGAATACGCAGGCGACAAATCTCGCAATCGGTAACGAATTCTCAACAGATAATGGTGTATGCTTTTATAAGAACTATATTCTTTCACACAGGGATATGAGTTAGTCTTGGATGGCTGGGGTTTTGGATGGGTTTGGACTAGTGATAGCTCTGATTAAGTCGAGAAAGTCCTAGAACTTAATTCCCCGCAAGAACTCGCTGGCGAAATCGAAAGTGTGAGAAATGTTATTTTCCGAGGTATTCGTTCTATCGACATGCTGAGAAAATGGAATATAAATGAGAAGCTCATCCAAAAAAAATGAGGAGCCTACATTGGGACTTATAAAAGAACCGAGGCTCCCAAAACCACAGTCTATCTTTGGACTCATAGAAGAACAGGGGCTCTCTACCCAGTAGACATTCATGGATCTGAAGGGTCGGGTTTTTCGTGATTGGTTTCCATTCATAGCGGCCTCGCTATGACAAAACCCAAGAGGCTAGTGTTGAGAACCCTTAAACCAGTTACCAAGGATGTGTTCTTGTTGAGAACCATTAAACCGGGACCAATGATGAGTTCTAAACCAAGATGAATGTAGTCAGGCTCAAGCAAGGATTTGACAGCTAAAATTACCAAGTATAGGATTGGGCCCGGCAGACAGCTTAGATTTCGATAGACTGCTTCGGTCCCTGAGGACACCTTAGGGCCAAGCAGGCAGTTTCGGTCCCGACGGACAGCTTAGGTCCCAAAAAACAGGATCGGTCTCGGCAGACAGCTTAGGTCCCAAAAGACAGGATCGGTCTCGGCAGATAGCTTAGGTCCTGGAAGACAGCTTCGGTCCCGAAAGACAGCTTAGGTTCAAGCAGATAGATTCGGTCCCAGCAGACAGCTTCGGTCCCGGCAGACAGTTTAGGGCCCTGCAGACTAGATGTTGACCCATCAGCATGCGTTCCACGCCTCGGGCTCAACCATGTTTTCCAGCATGTGAAAACAACCTCCAACATCCTTGTTAGAGGTGGTTACATGGCGTGGATTACACGCATCTCCCCCTCTATAAATACAGAGCTAAAAGATAAGCTCAAGAGGACCCTTTGGAGGACAATTTCGATGAACTCTAGCCGCTGTAATTTCATTTTTGCTGCTCTTATTCCCTTTATACATTTTCATTGGTTTATTAATGAATTTGCCGTAGAGGTTCTCCTCTCGGCAACGTGGTTTTTTCCCCATTTTTTAAAGGGTTTTTCCACGCTAAAATTGCATGTGTTCTTTCCATTTCTATATTTCAAGTTGTCTCCACAAACAACAAATAAAACCGGTTTTCAAAATCCGGTGACTGTTTTTACCCTCTAAAAAAGGGACAATAACAGATTCTAATTCGTTATCATCTAACGATAGGTTAGCAATTTCTAATATTTCAACTTCCTCAAGTGATTCATGTCCATCTCCACCAACATTCCAAAATTTTAAACTTCATTCTAAGTACTATGAAGTCTTCCTTAATAGCAATCTAAGATTGTTATGCACATAGACTAAATCATCAATACATGCATCAGTTATCTTATTTCTTTTTGCAGACTGAATAAACGCATATGTGCTCCAATTCCTTTGACAACAAGAGGAAGAAGATATTTGTCCTAATAATCTAATTGCAATTCTTTAAATATTAGGTGCACAAGATGCATGAACTATTCACCAACGTCGAGGATCCATCTTATTCATATCACGGATAGAATCAATATCACTCATTTTACCTGCACATTCCCAAAAATATGCTATTTTAAGATTCACAATTATCCTCAATTTATCGTTAGGTACGATACGTTTTATACATTGTTTTCTCAAATCACAAATTTCCTTATCCATATGCGGAGGGCGAGCATAAGGATGTTCTTGTTGCTATTTCTCTGATAAACATCTACACAAATTAATATAAGAATAAGTTTTATAATACAACATCAAAAGAAAAAGTATATAAATAAAGTTGTATCGCAAAAAAACTCGTACCTAGGATTTAATGAATACGCTAAAGCATGTAATGGTGTAATGCATTTTTTTCTTTTGTTTTCCATAACATTATAAACAACATTCAAGAAGTTATTCACGTCATCATCAAAAGTCCCCTAATGCGATAAAATAATAGTATTGATTCTTTGCATCATAACAATCCACATCTCAATAATAGTATAAAGATAAGCCTTATCCGTATCACATATTCTAATCATCTCATACAAAGGCTTCGTAAATGCAATAACATAATCTATTTGATCCCATAAAATGTCACTTACCAATTGATCTTTGATCACTTGAGCCATTGTTACATCATCATTTCGATAAGATGATCATTCTGGACTAATTACAATACTTTGTAATTCAACTTTGATTTCTTGGAATTGCTTTAACATGACAATCATACTTGCAAATCTAGTATCAGCAATACGAAACATCTTTAACTTTGAGAATTTATTGAACATAACATATATCATTGAATGACTGGTAATAAAATTTTGAATTTTTGTAATCACATAGAGTAGTTTACTAATCCACTCACATTCCTTGTATAACGCCGTATTTACTGAAGTGTTCTTCGGAGCACAAATTTTTTTTATCACTAGATTGATCATATGAACGACACATGGAGTCTAAAAAACATGTTATTAGAGTACCAACAAAAAAAGTTATGTTATGGTAATTATAAACATAACAACAAAAAATTAAATATTACAATCAACCCGTGGATATTTCTTTTCAATTTGTAAACCAGCCAGTCTACCTGCAACAGCATTATCGGTGATTATTTGAACTACTTTGTCAACCCTAACAGATAAGATGGATTCATTCATTAAATTTGCAATGAATATATGATTTTAATATCACCTTCACAATTAACTAACTGCTATAAAAGACATAGGTCCATTTCATTTATTGCGATAAAGTTAACTAATGAATTTCTTTGAGGATCGGTCCAATCATCACAAATGATGCTCACACCTTTATCTTTCCAACGACTTCTTATAGACTCCAAAAGTGTGCTATTATGATCTCTTTCCTCTCTAAGCAACATTATCCTCAAAACATGGTACAATGGTGTAATATAAGCTACAAAAGAAAAACCATATAACATTCATCCAAAACAAATAAAAAATCAAGATTTATGTATCTGTAAGTCCGGACTTGCAAGCTAAATTGTACGAACTCTTGTAATATGTATTATGTGCAAAATTGAATGAAAGTCCTTCATAATAAAACATTCTAGCAATTTGAGCATCTAAGTTCATTTTTACTTGATTTTGATGTATTTCATCCAAAGTATGTTGACCACCAATATTCTTTCTTTTATTTGAAGATCCCTCGTGCCTAGATGAGTGTGGTGAATCATTTGACAAACTAAATGATTGAGTTGTAGTGGAGCTTGATAGAGATAGAGGAATTATCGTCTTTTTTCCAGCTGTTTCTCTTAAATGCAAAACTTCACTTTCCAACTTTGATAACTCTTCACGCTTTGCTATTGTTATTGTCTTGAAAACTGCAACTCCAAATCCCGAAAGCTTCAACAAATGCGCATTTACCCTAGAATATGACCCGGTAAATTGTTTATTGCAAAAACAACAAGCTAGTCTATAATTTCCTCCACCAGATTCACTTGTTTTTCCTAATTTAGTAGCAAGTCTCCATAAAAGCGGGTTATCCTTAAAAAGCTCATTTTGCCCTATAACTCCATCTTCAATATCAACTTCAATCGAATAATTATCAGTCATTTTATCTCTCAATCTCCAACATAAAATTGAACATTTGTTTAATTGACATTTCATCAAACATTTGGTGTTCCTAATTTGAAAACTGAAATTTAATGAATTACAAAACTTTCAAAATCAAACATAGGTAAAAAAAATAGAATCACATATCCATACAAATAAATAAATAAATAATCAACCTTTACAAAATTTTGAAAAGAAATTTGAAACTTATTATGTATAAAAAATTCAACCTCTCGAAAGCAATAAAATTTTTGAAATACACCTTATAAAATAATCTAAAAAAGCAGAAACATTTAGTTAAAAGTTGGGTTATTAAACATATGATCTGGGGCTGATTTTGGGGATGTTCAAAAGGCATTTGGGGTTGTTCTTAAGTTCTGTGTGAGGACAGCGAAATCTATCAGCAAGCTCCCAAAGGTGATGAACAGAAAGCCCCTTCCTCTGTGAAATCGGGAAGTCACTCACATTAATCCCTTCTAAAGAGGCCTTGGGTACTTGGATTTCGAGAAGACAATGATAATCATGAAGCTACCATTGTTTAAGAAGCGGTACAATCTAACAACTTATTGTAGAGCGGCCATTTGACCTATTCTTCCGGCTAGACGAAGCTGTTGCCGTTTCTTTTTTTTTTAAATATGTTGGGACACATGTCGGACCCTAGTCCGAGCGGAATCCGAGTCCGATGCGGATTCTTAGGCCCAAACGCCCGAGTCCGTTTATCCCACATTCTACCTAAGAATCTCGGATGACAATGGGTAGTGTGAGGTTCCCTCGGGGGTGCGAGAGAGAGGGCACCTTAAGCGAATCCCTACATCGGCTATAGACAGGGAACGATCGTATGTTAAGTATAATGATTCGTCTCCCATTGCACGAGGTCTTTTCCCTAGCAAAGTGGCAAGCATAATATTAGAACTGGAAAGTTAATTGTGCTCACCCTGAAGCAATTCAGGGATGGGTGACCCACTGGGAAGTGTGGAGCTAGGGAAAAAGTAAAACCGTGAGGACTATGTGGATGTCATTAGGGTCAGCCTAGTCCAAAGCGGACAATATCGTGCAAGCGGAAAGGCGGGTCGTTATATTTGGTATCGGAGCAGGACCCGGGTTATAGTCGGTGTGTTGGGGCAAACCTCAGCGAGGATGCTGAGTCCATAAGGAGGGGTGAATGTAAGGACCCCTCGGGGGTGCGAGAAGAGAGGGCACCTTAGGCAAATCCCTACATCGGCTATAGACGGGGAACGATCATAGATTAAGTATAGTGATTCGTCTTCCATTGAACGAGGTCTTTTCCCTAGCAAAGTGGCAAGCGGAACGTTAGAACTGAAAAGTTAAGCGTGTTCACCCTGGAGCAATTCAGGGATGGGTGACCCAATGGGAAGTGTGGGTGCTAGGGAAAAAGTAAAACCGTGAGGACTAGGTGGGTGTCATTAGGGTCAGCCTAGTACAAAGCGGACAATATCGTGCAAGCGGAAAGGCGGGTCGTTACATTTGGTATCGGAGCAGGACCCGGGTTATAGTCGGTGTGTTGGGGCAAACCTCAGCGAGGACGCTGAGTCCATAAGGAGGGGTGAATGTGAGGTCCCCTCGGGGGTGAGAGAGAGAGGGCACCTTAGGCGAATCCCTACATCGGCTATAGACGGGGAACGATCGTATGTTAAGTATAATGATTCGTCTCCTATTGCACGAGATATTTTCCCTAGCAAAGTAGCAAGCGGAACGTTAGAACTGAAAAAGTTAAGCGTGTTCACCCTGGAGCAATTCAGGGATGGGTGACCCACTGGGAAGTGTGGGTGCTAGGGAAAAAGTAAAACCGTGAGGACTAGGCGGGTGTCATTAGGGTCAGCCTAGTACAAAGCAGACAATATCGTGCAAGCGG
This sequence comes from Utricularia reniformis, assembly GCA_009725065.1. Classification (NCBI taxonomy): domain Eukaryota; kingdom Viridiplantae; phylum Streptophyta; class Magnoliopsida; order Lamiales; family Lentibulariaceae; genus Utricularia; species Utricularia reniformis. Next base: position 303,021 of record RWGZ01001079.1, read on the forward strand.
AAGGCAGGTCGTTACAGGTAGAGTATGGGTCGGGTTTGATCAAATCCACGTCCGCCCAACACTTATAACCTCAAATCATGCACACCCCAAATCCACATTGGGTTTGAATATATTCAAATCTGTGCTCTATCTTTGCAAATACCCGGCACACGACGAATAATCCAAACAACGTAAAATTCAAATAATAAAAAATATAAATAATTTTTTTCCCTTTTTTCGACAATATATTTTTATTTTTTTATAAATATATAAAATAAAAAGTAATAAATATTGTAATATATATTGTTTTTATATATGACTTATATTTATAAACATATCAAAATTTTAAAATAATGTTAAGAAATATGAGGCTAAGATTCAATTTGAAGACTCGAACACGTTTTTATTCCGATCGTTATTGCTAAAACCAGGCAGTAGCGGTATTTCGACTGGTATCACTCGGTACCGTGTATCCGGGATGGAACTCGGGTTTTTTCGGATCAACCCAGAAAAAATAATGATGAGGGCTCCAGGACCGAATATACCACAATGTGTAAGGCCCAGTTGCATTGGGCCAACCTAAATAACATAAGGCGGACTCACGCGACCCAGAATCCTTAACTTAGCATATTTGAAACGACCGGACTGAAACTGGACTTAACATCGAGGACCGAAGATTGACTTATTGTGTAAGGCCCAGTTGCATTGATCCAACCTAAATAACATAAGACGAACTCGCGCGACCCAGAATCCTTAACTTAGCATATTTGAAACGACCGGACTGAAACTGGACTTAACATCGAGGACCGAAGATTGACTTATTGTGTAAGGCCCAGTTGCATTGATCCAACCTAAATAACATAAGACGAACTCGCGCGACCCAGAATCCTTAACTTAGCATATTTGAAACGACCGGACTGAAACTGGACTTAACATCGAGGACCGAAGATTGACTTATTGTGTAAGGCCCAGTTGCATTGATCCAACCTAAATAACATAAGACGAACTCGCGCGACCCAGAATCCTTAACTTAGCATATTTGAAACGACCGGACTGAAACTGGACTTAACATCGAGGACCGAAGATTGACTTATTGTGTAAGGCCCAGTTGCATTGATCCAACCTAAATAACATAAGACGAACTCGCGCGACCCAGAATCCTTAACTTAGCATATTTGAAACGACCGGACTGAAACTGGACTTAACATCGAGGACCGAAGATTGACTTAGGTGTATCCGTGGACCGTGCTCGCAGATCGGTCCCAAACGGTTACAGCCTACGCGCTCTACGCTCCGGGCCTCCACACGTTATCTATGCTTCCGGCCTATTCATGTGGGCAGCATTATGGGCCCAAGCCATGTTGCCTAGTATGTGGAACAAATTCCGACAACCTTGTCAGATGCGTGCCTGCCGGAATTGTACGAACTTCTCTCAGTCGGGAGACAGTCAACTAGCACCGCCAAAAGACCGGGTGTCGCGTAACCAAAAAGGGTCATGCACGGCAGAGTTCCCGCCCGACATAAGTTGAGCTGACCGCATAAGAAAAGCACAAAATGACAGCCTTGGGTTGAGACCACTAGGGATGCATATATAAAGAACACTTTGGAAACGGAAAGAGGATCCCCCAGAGTCGGTTTTCAGTTGTTTCTTCCTAAACCTTTCCCTGTTGTCTCAATTAACCCTTTGGGGCTTGTAATGAATGTTTTAGTTAGTGAATTGACTAAGAGCATTTCTAACTCTTAGTCAAATGGTTTTTTGCCCACTTTCCAGGGGTTTTCCATTCTAAATTTGCCGTGTTCCTTTACTTTTTATTCACAATCGTTTCCCCCCACATTAAACAAATTAAAACCGAGTTCGTCTTGCAACGAACCAGACGACTGTTGATACCCCTGGTTTTCAGACCACAACAGTTTGGCGCCGTCTGTGGGGACGATTTTCTAATCCCCATTTGAGGTTTCTACCTGGGATATGATAATCAAAGGCATGGCAACCGAAACTCCGACGAATTATAGCGACGAGCTTCCCAATAGTCTTCCAGCCTCAACGTTCTCTTTACAGGCCTTGGAAGCTGTTGTAAGGGAAGTGGTACTGGAGATTACATCGGAGAGGAGTAGAACAGAACCACGAGCTGTTACAAGCCCTATTCCAACAAATAGAGGTTACGAGAGTGACCCTGACGCTCGAAACTCCGATGAAGAGGAGATTATCCGGCCTGGTGTGACGATGAGAAGGCCGAGATATCAATCTACTCCGCCTCATCCAGCTAGGGCTCCAACTCCCCTTCCTGGGGCCGACCAAGAGCGGATGCAAAGGCGTATTGAAGAGCTTACCAGGGAGTTGGAGACCATGCGCACGTAAAGGGATTGCGGGCCCGATCTTGGGCGCAACCCTGGGTTATTCAATCAGGCCATGGAAGCCCCGATCAGGTGGAGCAAGGATGATGACTGGTGGCATAATTTGCATGTGGCCCAGGCATCATCCCAACAATCTAGAGGTGTTTCTGCCTCACTGGAGACTTGATACTCCATTTTTCTAAAGAAGTCTGGGACTGCCGCCTAAATCGGCATTATCGCAACCCTCGGGGTTGCGAAATGCAGCGACGGAGATCCGATCGATCACGTCGCAGATTTTGAGTTAAGAATGAGAACCGTTCGGGTCTCTGATGCACTAAAGTGTCGCATCTTCACGGCCGGATTACAAGGCGATGCCCAAACCTGGTTCAAGAACTTGCCGGCCCGATACATACAGTCATATGGCAGATATATTATGGCTTTCTCTGAGCAGTTCGCCCCGAATGTAGGACCGCCTCAAAGTAGACATGAACTATACCAGCTAAGATACATCCCGGCCAAGATGAGTCTTCGGTCTTTTATGGAGAAGTTCAATAGGACCGCCCGAAGTATCAAGCTGGAGCATCGGGATAAAATTGATATCCTACCACATGTCTTGGGACCGTGCGGCCTTTCGGCCAGTTTGGTGAAGAGCCCACCACCCATCTTGGGAAAGCTCCTTCAGAAAATCAACAAGTACATCAAGGTGGATGAGGTGTTGGGAGCAAGTTGTCGGAAGCCTAGTGGGAATTCTGAACCCGTAGGTGATCATAGGGTTTCATACCCTAAGAAGCAACCGTGAGAAGTTGCGGTTGTAACTGAGACGAATGTCCCCAAGAAGTAGGACAATAATGTGTATTGCGAGCTGCACCATAATCGCGATCATCTGACGTTGAAATGCCCGTTACTGCAGGAAACAGTGGCGACAATAGATAAAAAATGCTCGATCAGAGTGATCACAAGGGCAAACGAGCGGAGTCCCCCCGACAGGGCCATCAAGGTGATGATCGTCACAGGCCGAGGGGAAGTGACAATCGGGGTCGACCCCGAAGTTATAACGACCGGGCGGAGGACCAAATGTCTCCTCTGCCCGAACAAGACAGAAGCCAGTACGGTTGAGAAAACCGTGGCCAGGACCGAAGAAGAAGATGGCGGGGCCGTGGCGGAAGAACCTCGCAGAACGAAGTAGGGAGACAGGAGAATGCTAATGCTCCTCCTCTCCCCGTCCCAGTGGGAGCACGACCTCCACAAAATGAGGTCGCTCCACCGGAGCGAACTGTGACCAAGGATATTTATGTTATCTCTGGGGGAATACGTGTCAACGAATCTGTCCGGGAACGAAAGAGAGCAGCGCGTGGAGACTCCGCTGAGAGCTCTGAATCTATAGAGCTGGTGAAATATGATGCGGCTGAGCGGTCTTCTTCCTATGGAGACCCAGACATCACCTTCACGGTGGTAGATCGTGAAGGAATCATTGACCCGTGTGATGACCCTCTTATCATCACCGGGATTATTGTTAATCATCAAGTCCATAGGATTTTGGTGGATACGGGAGCTTCGTGCAACTTGATGAAGCGCGAAGTGGTCGGAATGTTGGGAGCCGCTGCCCACGATCTCCCGATCGCTAACATAACCCTCTGGGCGTTCAATCAGAGGAGTGTCATTCCGTGCGGGAAAATTATGTTCCCGGTCACTTTGGGAGATCCCACTAGTGACCGATCAGAGTTGTTGGAATTCATCATCGTTGAAGTTGATCTAGCTTACATCGCTATTATTAGACGGACCGGCATTAGTAAGTTCGAGGCGGTCTCTTCTATTTATCATATGATGCTCAAGTTCCTCTCCACTCAAAGGGTTATTTCCATAAAGGAGGACCAAAAAGTAGCAAGACAGTGCTACATGAGCTCGTGCCGAACTCTGGCACCTATGAAGAGCCGCCGCACCCGAGGCAAGCTATGGAACCCGTTGGGTTCAAACTGATCAATTTGGTTGAGGATGACTCGACCAAGACCACTCGCATTGGGGTACACCTGGCCCTAGCTTTTCAGAAGGAATTGGTACACCTGGCCCTAGCTTTTCATGTGGACATATTCGCCTGGACCCCGGACGATGTTCCGGGGATTGACCGGTGCAAGAGTGAGCATCAGATCAACACAGAGCCCGGAACAAAGACTATCAGGCAGAATAGGAGATGCTACTCTCCTGAGAAAATTGAAGGCATCCGGGCTGAGGTAAACAAGTTGTTGCCGTCGGGATTTATCAGGGAGATCCACTATACCGAATGGGTTGCAAACCCGGTTGTTGTCTCCAAGACAGATGGGAAGTAGCGGATGTGTATTGACTTCACCAACATCAACAACAGCTGTGAGTCGGACCCTTTCCCTCTACCACATAATGACTGATTGGTGGATGATGTATCTCGCAGCACAATGATGAGTAACATGGATGCCTACTCCATGTATCATCAGATCTTCCTTGATGATGAAGATAAAAAAAATCATCATTCATGACTGAAGACGGCGTTTATTGCTATGTGGTTATGCCGTTCGACTTGAAAAACGCCGGAGCGACATACCAAAGGTTGGTTAATAGAATCTTTAGAGATTTAATAGGCCACATAATGGAAGTGTATGTTGACGATATGATTGTTATGTCTATGAATGATAAAGACCATATTTCTTATTTGTCTCGATGTTTCGAAGTATGCCGTAAGTATAAACTCAAACTCAATCCAAACAAGTGTTGCTTCGGAATCCGAAACAGCAAGTTCTTAGGATATTACGTTTCAGAAAAGAGCATAGAGGTTAATCCTGAGAAAATGCATGTTATTATCGATATGCAACCTCCAAGGAACAAGGGAAAATTTCACAGGCTTACTGGTCGACTTGCTGCGCTAACCAGATTTATTTTTTAGATCAACGGATCGGGCCTTGCCCTTTTTCAGAGTATTGAGAAAAGCAAGTCACCTAAACTTGACCGAAGAATGTGATCGAGCCTTCTCGGATCTGAAGAATTATTTAAGCACTCCCCCTGTGATGGTAAGCCCGACTTGTGACGAACCATTGGAATTGTATCTAGTTGTATCAGAAGTTGCAGTCATCGCAGCTCTAGTGACTATCCGAGATGATGTTCATAGACATGTTTATTATGTGAGTCACTCTCTTATATCCGTCGAGACTAGATACACCACCTTAGAAAAATTCATGCTGGCTCTGAAGAAGGTTGTATCTAAGCTGAAGCATTATTTTGAAGGCCGAACTGTTTACGTCTATACAGATCAGCCTCTGAAAGTGGTTCTTAATCAGCCAGATCTGAACGAGAGGTTAGCAAAATGGGCCATTAAACTAAGCTCTATGTATCTGGAATTCCTACCCCGAATGGCGATCAAGGCTCAGGTTCTCGCTGATTTTGTGTTTGAAATGACCCGATCAGCCATATTCCTAAACCAAGAGGATGACCGATGGACCATTCACGTAGACGGATCAACCTTCGGAGGCAGAGAGGCGGGCATTACCCTCACGATGTTACAAGGTGATCTTATTCATTCCGCTGTTAAGTTCTCCTTTACTGGAAAAGTAATATAGTGGAATATGAAGCTGTATTATCGGGTATGGCTTTAGCCCGAACGATGGGAGTTTGCAAAATACGAATGTTTTCAGATTCCAAGATAGTGGTGGAACAGTTCGAATAGAGGTTTGAAACGCATGAGCCCATGATGAAATTATATTGCGCGAAAGTCCTAGAATAATGTAAGAAGTTCAGTGAGTTTTCTCTTGATCATGTGCTGCGGGAGCAGAATAAGGTCACTGACGCACTAGCCAGGTTTTCCACGGGAATACCTGACATATGACTGGTACTATTTCGGTCCATATCCAGGACCGACCGTCGGTCGAAATATCGGTGGCCGAACAATCAGTTGAGGAAATCATAGCTTTATGCCATGAAGTCCAAGGCTTGAAAATCAACGCTAATGAATCTCCTGGGAAACCCACATAGATGGACCCATTTATCAAATATCTCACGAATTGTTATTTTTCGGAAGATAAGTCAGAGGCTCGAAAAATAGAATTCCGGGCCAAGAAATATGTCCTGAGTGACAGACGACTGTTTAAAAAGAGTTTTGAGAGACCGTTGTAACGTTACTTATCCCCTACAGAGGCTGAGGCCGCCATGATTTATATTCATGAAGGGATATGCGGTATTCATTCAGGGGCTCGATCTTTATACCATCACATTATCATAGCCGGATATTTTTTGCCAACACTACTTGCAGATGCTAGGAAGTATACCAAACGTTGTGTTATATGTCAATACCATGCTCCGGTCCCACAACTGCCTGGAGCTCCCTTATCGGTAACCCCTTTACCTTGTCCGTTTGACAGATGGGGAATTGATATCCTTGAGTCTTTCCCTCGGTCAGTAAGATAACGGAAGTTCTGTATTGTGGCAGTGGAATATTACACTAAGTGGATCGAAGCAGAGGCAGTAGCCATTATCTCTGAGAAGGTTGTTAAGCACTTCTTATGGAGAAATATTGTCAGCTGCTTCGGGGTACCTCGAGCGTTGGTATCAGATAATGGGACCTAGTTTCGCGGAAAGGCCGTTCGGGATCTCTGTACTAAGTTGGGCATCGCCCAGTATTTCTCATCGGTAGCTCACCCCCACACTAATGGACTTACGGAAGTATCTAACAAGGTAATTCTGAATGGATTAAAAACCAAGTTAGATGATTTTGGGGAAAATTGGTCCGAACATATCTATGAGGTTCTATGGGCTTACCGAACTACACCCCGCTCAACGACCCAGGAATCACGTTCTCACTAGTATACGGGTCCGAAGTAGTTAGTCCGATGGAGGTAGCCATCCGATCGCCCCGAATATCTCAATACAATGAGCACATGAATGGTGAAATGAGATTGTTAGATCTCGTAATGATTGAAGAAAAGAGAAATGTGATTTACGCGCGAATGTGTTCCTACCAGCGAACAATGGAGCGGGCCCACAACAAACAAGTCCTACCAAGGGAATTCTCGGAAGGCGACCTCGTCCTTAGAAACATATGGGTTCAGAGGAACGTCGGAAAGCTAGACAGAAATTGGGAAGGACCGTATCGGGTGCTAAAGAAACTGGAATCTGGCGGATATAAGCTAGAAACGTTAGATGGTGATGAGATCCTCCGAACTTGGAACGTCATGAATCTAAGGCGGTATTTCTTGTAAACATTTGATAATCGATAGTAGCTCTAGCTCGATAAATATACGTTCTTCTAAATGTAGACAGAGTACAAATAAGTATAATACAAACTGTTTTAATCGAATGATAGACTGATTTTGAAGTCGGATTTTTAGAACGAGTTTGGACTAGTGACCGAAGCTATTCATCCGTAGGGCTCTCAAGTAGCAATGATCGCTCTGACAAGTCAAATGCTCCTGCGCTTGCCTAGTCCCGAGGATGAGTCGCGAAGCTCCGGAACTCACTACGAACTAAACATCCTCTTCAACGGTTTTCATTCTTCAAAACAACCCTTATACTTCTGAAACCTGCTACAAAAGAACCAATGAGAGTCAGCTCATCGAAATACAAGATTAGGCCCGATGGAGGACATATGTAGAACCAAAGCTAAGCCAATACAGCCTATCGGACTTAAACAGAACCAGGGCTTGGCCGAAGCTTGCCATGGGACTCATAATGAACCAGGGCCACACCTCCCCCATTCAATAAGGACGGAGTAAGAGTGATCCACACACATGTATAAGTCCAATTCAGTTAAACCCAATCAAACCAAACGAAAGGTGGGGTTGGGGACCGAAGAGTTTACACTCGCTAGTCAGCCCCGACCTTATACTTAACCGAAATTAAGAACAAAAGTTCATACCAAACAGCTTATTTACTTTAAGAGTTCAGTTATAATAACTTTATTCTAACTCTAAAAAGAAGGAAGGAAGAGGAAAGGAACTTTTTATTGAGAATAAGGAACAAAAGCATGGACAAATTCACATATAATCCTAACTAATCTGCACATCTTCCTTATTATGCCTTTCCCTCTCCTTCGGTCTGGGCCACGAGCTGTTTTAGCTCCTCTTCCTACTCGGCAACCTTCTGGTTGACCGTTCTTTCCATTTCATCGAAAAGAGAGAAGAATGGATCGTCCTCCAAAACTGGTTCCTCCATGGATGGAATCACCTGAAAATCCCCATCATTTTTCAGAGGGTTGATCAGCCGCCATCTCTCATCATCGGGGGATAGCTTGAACTGCTTTGTAACCTGGTCCCGCATGTTGTCCAGGTACTTAGCAGTATACGCCCCTTAAGGAGAAGTTCATTAAGTTTGTTCCTCTTCTCCTGGGCCTGAGCTTAGATTTGACTCATCTCTTCATCTTTAGCCCGCAACTTGGCCTCCATTTCCTCTTGAGCTGCTTTTTCTTTCTTGTCCAGCTCGGAGACGCGGTCTGCTAGGAGGGAGATTTCCATCCCCACTCCTAACAGTTCATTATCCAGCTCTTCATGTTTTATTTCAACTTGCCTTTTAGCAAGGTCAAATTAACCTTGGACATTTTGGAACACAACCTGATCACCTTGGTTCTTTTCCACGGTGATCGCGGTTGTCAAACATTTCCTCAGCATCTGCACAAAATGTTAAGGGGTCAGAAAATATACCTTCGGGCCTTATAATTAGGGAAACTCTCCTTCATTGCGAGGTCGATGAAATTTTCTATTATTTCTTCCCCAGACATGTCTAGTTGAACATTGTATGGGTTCTGTTCCTCGTAGCGGTGGAAATCTTCAATAAAAGCACTCCTCCAGGAGGCCATCTTCTTCCCCTTTTTGATCCTATCCAACAGGCCCAAGGCAACCCCCCAGTCGGAGTTGGTCTTAGGGCTAGAGGCATGGTCCTTCAAAACGATCCACTTGGTGGAGCCCAAAGCATCCCCTTATTTATTTAGCCTTTTCAGCACCTTCAGGGCTTCTGCTTCGGCTACCCTTTTCCCTTGACCCAAGGGGACCGGAGGTAGGGAGACGTTCGCCTTAAGGTTCGGGCATGGGAGAACTTTCTCTACGGGAACGGCTCCCTGCAGCAACAAACTTACTATATTAGGACTGATGGGGGAGCAATTCCCGATTTGGTAAAGACTGGACAGGCTCAAAGAGCGGATCTTAGTCGTTATCACCTCCTCCACCACTCCAAAAACCCGCGGTGCGGGCCCTTTGCATGTGGAAGGCTATCCTGTGCAGTGCAAAGTTATCGTGCCTGCACAGGTGGTTTGGACTGGGGCTCCCCACAGTAGATGACCCCGATGAAAACAGCGTACCCCCTGTCACTGATTCAGAGGGCCCCGCATAATCTGTTGATCCCCGCGGCCCTCCAGAAGGGCGAGCCAAAGCAGCAGCAATGCGCTTGAATCTCGAGCTCGGCATTGTTTCGGTTGAACCTGCAAAAGAAATGTATAAGGATCAGGGATAGACAAAGTTAAAAATAAAATCCATACCCAATTCTTCGGACCTATCCGAACAAGATAAAACCCCCCTCGGGGCTGGGGCTCTGATCCTACCAATGACCCCTATTCCTATGAGTCTCTTCTCCCGATGCAGGTTTACCCGTCTAAGACGCGCTTCGAGAGAAGGAAACATTGCTAGCGTATCTGCAGTATCCTTACGAGAGGGGTTGAACCTAGTTCGGTTCAACTTACCTATGCGTGGGTGGGTTATAACATGCCACACCTTGAACAAGTCCTCCTTCGGGACCGTGATCCACACATAGCAGGATTCCCACTCATGAAGGGACTCATCCTTGTCTACAATGGCGCACTCTTTGGTGCGCAACGCTATAGAGTACAACTTACGACACCCTAATAACCCCTTACCCCTTCGGAACCCGACCAAGCACAAACTAACAAAATGTTCTAAGGTCGGGGCTACTCCTTGTTCGTGGCAATAAAAAATAAATGCTATTATACACGTAGCTACCCGGAAACAGGGCAAAAGTCGGGCAGTTGATCTCCCAAAGTATTGCCGCTACGAACGGGTGTAGCGGAAAACGTAACCAGCACTTCAGAGAGGCGTAACTGACTGGAATGACACCTGCCGGAACGTTCATTTCCGCCGGAAGGAAACATGGAATATCTTCCCATCCCATCCAGATCGGATAATGAGCAGGAATTGAAAACCTAGACCTAAGTTCTTAGATATCTAACTCGGAGATGGGCGGGTACCTAGCCTTACGGGAAGCCATGGAATTTACCTTAGAAAAATTTGATTGAAAAGGGTTTAGGATGTGAACAAGAACGAAGACGCAGAGCTTTTTCTTGCGCAAGTGAGTTTTCACAAATGCCGGTGAGGATGAACAGTCCCTGAAACCCCGAATTAAATATTAATTTCCCGACCAATTACAAACCGCCACGTAGGATCGCCGCTGTCGGTTGCAGTCTGTACGTACTCATCACGCCTATCGAGCAGTGGAATACGGAAGGGCGCTAGTCTGGATATTAATGTTTAAATAAAGTAACGCAAAGACGACTGTTATAACATTTCAAAATTCAAATTCCATGTCAAATTGGCTTAGTATAGGATCGGTCCCTTGGACGCCCATTGTAATCGGGCTCGGTCCTAAGTTCGCCCGAACATAAACGACATCATGAAATCGGCCTAACGTCACCTTTGCTATGGTAACCAAGCCCGAGGAGCTAGTGATGAGGGCTTTAGGACAGGGTATCTCGCAATGTGTTAGGCCCAGTTGCATTGGGCCAACATAAATAACAGAAGGCGAACTCGCGCGATCCAAAATCCTTAACTTAGCATATTTGAAACGACCGAACCGAAGATGGACTTAATATCGAGGACCGAAGATGGACTTAGTTGTATCCATGGACCGTGCTCGCAGATCGGTCCCAAACGGTCACGGCCTACGCATTCCACACTCCGGGCCTCCACACGTTTTCCACGCTTCGGGCATATTAATGCAAGCAGCATTCTGGGCCCAAGCCACGTTGCCCAGTATGTGGAAACAACCTCCGAAAACCTTGCCAGATGCATGTCTGCCGGAACTGTACGAACCTCTCTCGGTCGGGAGATAGTCAGCTAGCAGCGCCGAAAGACCAGGTGTCGCGCAGACAAATAGGGTCATGCCCGACATAAGTTGACATGGCCGCATAAGAAAAGCACAAAACGACAGCCTTGCGTTGAGACCACTAGGGAGGCATATAAAAAGAACACTTTGGAAATTGAAAGAGGATCCCCCAGAGCCGGTATTCGGTTGTTTCTTCCTGAACCTTTCCTTGCTGTCTCAATTAACCCTTTGGTACTTGTAATGAATGTTTTAGTTAGTGAATCGACTAAAGGCATTTCTAACTCTTAGTCAAGTGGTTTTTTCCCCACTTTTCAGAGGTTTTCTACTCTAAATTTGCCGTGTTCCTTTCCTTTTATTCACAATCGTTTCCCCCCACATTAAACAAATTAAAATTGAGTTCGTCTTACAACGAACCGGACGATTGTTGATACCCCGGTTTTCATACCACAACAAATAATAAAAATTATATTTTTAATTTATTTTTAAAAAAATAATAAAAAAACATAACGATCACACCGGTCCGGACCGAAATGGTACGTCGGATCGATATGAAAATATTGAATTGCATATGACTTATCCAAGATTTATAGAAAATGGGCTCACAAATTTGGTATTTGAAGAAATTGCCTTTCAGGCCCAGAACTAGGCCTGGCCCGTTAAATATTTTCATATACTTCTCCTTTTAGATGTTAATATTGGTTTATTAAATATTGATTTTGAAATATATATCGAACCCATAGTTCAAAATCATATGTTATAATATGAGAAAATTACAAGGGTGATTCCCAATGTTTGAAATGGTTTAAAATATATGCATCGAAAGTTTAAAAATTACGTACGAAATACCCGAACTTTAGAAAGCATTTATCGATCACTCTTACACTCATTTAATAGTATTATTTTTAAGTTTATGTTTGACTTACGTTAAGGTTAAATGTAAATATTTTTGAAACTTCGGGGATCAACTTACAATTATTAAATTTAGAGGGATATTTACGTTTTTGAAACTTTGAGGTTAATGCTATATATTATATCAACTACGACTTGCATACAATTTATAATCTTTGAGGTTAAGCTATTTTAGACTTCAAGGGCCACTAAGGCAAAACACTAATTATAATACATATGAAATATATTTATTCCACTTTATAATAATATTATTGAAATTGGTATCAAAATATTAAAATAACTTTCATCCCAAAGGGTGATATTATATAGTAATAATCTAGGACCGGCTGAACATTATTCGGTAAAATTTGAATATCGAATGATATTGTATTTTGAAAATTGATTTGGTATTTGTTTTTACCGAATACCAAATTTAAAATTTAATTTAATTTTTAAAAAATAAATTTTATGTAATTATATAATTAATTAACGACTATGTTTGTTTACACCCCTACCAGAACCTCTTAAAAGAAGAGTTTTAAGAAATTAGATCGTATTAAATCAATATATATATATAAATATATACATGATTTGTGTAAATCATATATTTTAATGTCCAATTATTATATTATGAAATCCAATATTGTGCTCATAAATAGAGAAATGGAGTTCTTTGATAGCTTAAAATTTGGTTTTTAACTACATTGAGTTCTTAGTATATTTTTTTGTGGAACTTATTTGTGTTCTAAGTATATTATTTTCGGGATCATAATACTTATTGAGATTGTTTGCATTACAAAATATAGAAAAAAAGTGATAATTACCCGTAGAATCGAGGAAGTTTACCAACCGGTACTTTTATGGTCTTTTTTTATATGTATCAACAGTCACCCGATTTTATAGTGATTACGATTCACAAAACTGTATTTAATATTCAGTTGTTTGTGGAGACACTTGGTAGGAATACGAGGCAAAGTCACACAAGATTTTAAGTGGAAAACCTCCAAAAGAAAGGGAAAATCATGGTAACGAGAGTTTTTTCCTCTCGATATATGCAATATAATAATTAAATATTAGAAAATCTAACAATATAAACAGATGTTAGATGCTAAATGCTAGGGGCCTTTAAATTTAAGGGCAAGAGAAATCTAAAGAGAATATAATTGACTAATTTCTTAGAATACTAAATGTCATATTTTAATAATATAATATATGAGTATGGTGTTGTGAATGTGAACCGAACCGAACCGGTGGCCACCAACCGGATATTTGGCCATTGATTCGGTTTGATAGGATTTTTCTTAAAAAATGACTAAATTGTGTTTCGAAAATACAAAATCACGGGATTGTTTGCCCAATCGAATCGGTGGTCCAATAGCGATTTGATAAATGTTCGATACGATAAAAATTCCGGTTCAATGAACGAACCATATTTGAGAAAATTCTTTTATGCTATGAGACCAGGATATATATCCATAAATCATATTAGAGTTATACGTGGATCAGATATCGTATCTGATCTGATGGAAACGAATCAACAAAATGATTGTCTGAAACTGATACGCAATAGTAGATCGGTTTGCAAATTGGTTCATATATCGATTTGTAGATACCATAAATTTTAACTCTTAGTTGATAAGCAAAAATTGTCACTTCTAACCAAAAAAATGTTTTTGGTTGCATAAAATGACTTTACAAATGATAAAACAACCAACATATATATTCATTATTTTAAAATTTCTATAAATTGAAACATTACACCTGAATCTGAATTAAAATAAAAATATATATATAATTAATTGTTTTTCAAGAAACTGTATTAAATTTACAATTTATTTAGATATACTTGTCATTCATTCATTTTCAATACATTTAATTAAAAACTATTTTATTTTTAGGTTGATGAATACTTATTTGACAAGAATGAATAAACAAATAAAAGTGAGTAACCAAATAAATAATTAGATAAAGAAAAAATATTTGATATTCCAAAATTTTAAAAATGACATAATAATATAATATATCAAATTCTAAATGTATATAATATTATAGAGAAAATGATAGTTTCATACAGATTTGGGAAAATTGGTCCATATAATTTGTAATGTTATATTCAGTCTCCGAACTTTAATGTTTTGGTAGATTTGATCTTTTAAATTTACAATATTTGATAAATTAAATCTTCAAAGTGGTAAAATCGGTCCCCGAAATTAGATTTTGACCGAGGACATCATTTATCAAAATTGAAAACTTCGGGGACCAAATATGATATAAATGATAAACTTTGATGACTAGTTCTATCAAAACTTAGAAAATATGATGATCAATTTTGCATCTTTATATTATGAGTATCAAAATTGCTACAATTATAAAACTTTGAGGATCAAAACTGTCAAAACCATGAAATTATGAGGACCAAATTTGCATATCCGATACAATAATATGAATAAATATCGGATGGGATCGTAGTTTTTGAAAACCTTATCTGACCTGAAACTATATCCGATCAATCTAACTAAATATTTTCAGTTCATATATCCGGAAAAAAATTCAAATACAGTTCAATTACTTCGTATATTTGAATCCCTCAAAATATATGCCTTTTGCAAACTCCTAATAGTTTGTATGAATATATTTATCAACTGAAATTTCATTTCATTATTTGCCAGAACAAAATTCCAAAATAAGGAAATGAATTCGGACACATGAAATAAATGTTATTTTTTATTGGCGAATGTAGAATGTTGTCTGGGCTGATTCATTGATGCTTGAATTTGTCTTCTTTAGATATTGAGTTTTTACAGTGAGCAATCGCAGCTTCAATGGCGGCCTGCAATTCTTCCATTGCACTATCATTTTTCTTAACCGGAGTCAAATTCCCACGCGCCACCAGAAACCCACTGTTCGTCGGCGAACTTCTCATCGTCGCCGGCGCCGACACTACAACCTCCTTCTTTCTAAAGTCACCGGAAAATAAGCTCCGATCAACTGTAGATGTATCATCCTTGATTCCCTTATTTCTCAACGACACTAAAAATGGCTTTACCAGTTTCACGTACCATTTCAAAACACCGAATTTCATCTTCTTTTTCTTGCAATCTTCAACTTTACTGAATCTGGGCATGGAAAAAGATTTAGATTTTCCCTTCTCACAACCTTCAACAACATCATCAACAATCCTTCTAGAACTCGTGTTACATTCTCCGCCGTTGATCGGAATAGTGAAGGTTTCATCGGAGGAGCGTGGTGAGACTGGAATGAAATGAAGAGGAAGCAAATGACCATGAGAGAAGATCTCATCCGCCGGATACAAATCGACGGCTAAGGGACGTGGATTAAGGGAAACTGAGAAGGAGAATTCATGTGAAGAAGATGATGTCTCTTCTTCTTCTTCCATTTCCTCAAATTTAAGCTTCTCTGCGTGTGGAGTGCAACTGTAAAATAGAACAAAAGAACGAGAATTTTCTAAATTTTGTGTTTGAGATGTACACGCCTGATTCATTACAAATAAAAGATTTGTGTCTTTTTCTTGTAAACTTCTATGCAAGCAAACTCTACTCTTAACCCAACTCAGGATCTTCAACTTAACCATGGTTTGTTTGGTTACACACATTGTTTGGCAAAATACCGGCTCGTACAGGCTTTTCCTGGTTGGGTCGGGTTGGGTTTTGCGGGTTGGATCGGTTTTTTACGATTGGGTCGGGTTTTATATTAAAAAAATAAAATATAAATATTTTATAAT
>RWGZ01001080.1:0-81974 GCA_009725065.1 Utricularia reniformis
TTTTTAGCCCAGATCATATCTTTGATGGACTTTGAATCATCAAGAGAAACTGAAAACGAAGGCTTCTGCTCCTGTTAAAATACATGCAGAACATTAAATTAACAAATAAATTAAGAGTTCCTCCATGATAAAATAGAATAGCTACTGATCTCTACACTTGAAACTGGGATTTTTTCGGAATAGTACCTTATGAAGCAAAGCGCTAACAGCAAAGAAATGGACTGTGTTAGCCACACAAGCAGCAAGCAAGGCGTCATCAGAAGACAGTGAGATTAAAGAAATATGTTCCATGGGAACATCCACCAGACAAAACTCTTGTATCGACCGGCGGTCTCCTCCATCTTTGATATTCTCGGCCATAGACATGACCTCTGAGGTTCTTGTCACACAAAACCCTAACAAAGCATAAGCACGTTCATAACATTAAATAGACCGAAGAAAGCAGGAAAAATCCTTCTGTACAGGAGTTACCTTTCAGATGAACAACAAATAGTAGACGAAACCGCAATGATATAGCAACTGGGCGATAAGGAACGGACTTAGGGTCGAAAACGGCAGTTGCATCGGACACCACGGAAACTGGAACTCCTATTTTGGAAAAGCGGTAGTTCCTTGAACCCTCGGTCTCTCCATCAACTTCCTCGTCCAATTCGATTACAGCACCCCGCTCAGCGGGAGGAGGAATTCCCATAGACTTCGTCGAATCAATTCAGCGGCTTGCTCAATAATCTAGAGGGAGTAGGATTTGGGAAGAAGAACTCGGCCGAAAACGATTTTATTTCTGGTGCGATTTTAAATAAATATTCCGTTGGCCAATGGAACCCGGCAATAATAAAAAAATAATACTTAAATATAATTATAAAGTTATTATTATTAATCCATTTATAATGTATATTATCTAATTATCTAATAATGTTACAATATTTAAGAGTATTTAATTATATTCTTTTCATTATTCTTTACCGATTTTATAGTTTGAATGCACGATCTGTTAGGATTTTACAATCACTCGATATACATTAGTGGTTGGATGTGCACGATATATATATATTCCGTTATAAAAATATTTTTTATAAATCTTACAAATTTTAAAAACAAAAATAAAGTATTTTAAATTAATTTATATAAAAAAATTTAAAATATAACTTATTATATTGAAATAATTTAAAATATTATTTGATTAACGAATAAAATATAAAAATAATATATGTATATTTTTTTAATCAACACATTTGCATCTTCTCATCCCAAATCTATATTCAAAGGATCTACTAAATTAAATATTAATTTTTTTATCCAATGTACATTCAGTTTTGAAAATCAATTTGATATTAAATGTTATATATTGATTATTTAAATGTTCAATATTTGTTAAACCTAAGATTTGATTAATTTTAAAATAATAATTTATGATAGCAAAAATTATTGTTTGATGTAAATATAGAGATATTGAGTTCGTTTGGTATAAGGTTTGATAAAGTCTGTTAAAATTTAAATTAAAATTTAATATTTAAAAATCACGATAGAATGGTAATTGAAGACAATTTACAAAAATACTTTTATTTTACATTCTGATTTTCATAAATACATACGTTTTAAATTTACTTACAATTATACATTTATTTTATTTTTATCTATTTTTTTAATTAAAGAAATTTCATTTATTAATAAATCAAAATTCAATAATATTTTAACAATAACAAAAACTATATGAGTTATATTGTAAAATTATTTTTTCACTCCAATATTTTTAGTCGGTGAATATGTCATTGCGACAATGATAGCAATATATGCATATCAATTTGAATACTTTTTGTAAGAGTCTTGTTCAGATGATGTAACTTTTAAACTTGTACAGAACATATCTTTGCTCACAGTAAGACAACGGACAAGTAAATCACGGACTTCTCGTTATAAGGTGGAGATGGATAGAAACGAAAGTGTAAACATGTTAATTGAGTGAACAAAATCACTATGGATTATTTTAATGTTATTTGAATATGTCATCGTATTTGAATTTTATAAAAAGAAATTTCGTTTTATCTATTACACTATTTTCATTATAAATGTTATTTTGTAATACATATAATATCGAGAAACAAAAAGAAAAAAATGCAAAACTCAATATAATAAATCCTTTAATGTTATCTAATAGTATCCATCATATACTCAATTCTCAAATTTAATAATATGATTAATTAAGATGATGGAGGAAAACAAAAAATTTTATAATATAACCCATATAGTTTTTGTTATTGTTAAAATATCCTTTAATTTTGATTTATTAATAAATGAAAATTTTTAATTAAAAAATAAGATAAAGATGAAATAAATATATAATTGTAAGTAAATTTAAAAGATATGTATTTATGAAAGTTAGAATGTAAAATAAAAGTATTTTTGTAAATACCCCTGCTAACTGATATTCACAGTTGTGATGAAAACGTAGAAATTTAAAGGTGAACGCAACGTGATTTTACATTTTTTTGGAAAATCACATTTTAAAAAAAATGTAATGAACACAATTATCCTACCGTTGAACCAAACAGATATATTGACGGAGAATGATCGCATTTCTCATTCATCTATCACTCACATGGGGTGATGTTCATAATCTAGAAATCTATAGAGTAGAACGTAACAACAAGTTTCAAATGAAAGTTTACTTTAATTATGAGGCACTTCTACCGTACATTATATTATCCAAGAAATACAAATATATTAGGTTGCATAGGATGTAACACCAAGTAATTTGAGTGCACCCAATGTACAATTTGTACATTTGATTATAATTTGATTGCAACATTCTTATTAATATCATGTTCTTATCACTCTCATGAATAATGTATGTTAGAATTAGTACATTAGCATATAATTGCATGATTTGTTGAAATAAACTCATAACATTTAATATTGACAATAAATCAATGTTTTAATTTAGTTAAATTTCATATTGTAACGGCAATCATAATATACCCCAATGCACATGCGTATACATTATTATAATTTGGATGAAACACTCAAATTTATACAATGTTCTTATCATTATTATGAAAAATTAAAGTATGTTAACATAACTAGTCACTATGTAAACAATGTTCTTATCATTATACAATGTGTATGTAAACATACATATAACAATTGTATGATATATATATACTAACTAGTCACTATGAATCAAAATTTTAATATATAGAGATCATAGTTCACATCAATGAACAATTTGTAAATTAGATTATAATTTAGATGCAATGTTCGTGCTATTGTCATATTTTATCACTTCATAAAGAATGTATGTTAGAATTACTATATACACATAAAAATTTAATAATATATGAATATGAGTTTGTTGACTTGTATTGTTGACAATGAATAAAAACATTATTTCTATTAAATTTCGAATTGTAACAATCAGAGATGGTAGACTATCTTAATACACAATTTGCACAAATGATTATAATAATGAAATACTAATGTCATGTTGTTATTATTATCATGACGAGTTTAGAATGACTATATAAGCATAATAATTGTATGATTTGTGGATATGAACTAGTGACTCGTTTTGTTGACTATGAATAAATTTTTTTAATTTACATTAAATATCATATTGTAACAACGAGAGATCGTAATTCACCCTAATACACATTTGTACACAAATGATTATAATTTGTTTTGATTCAATGATGCGCAAATTTGTTCTGTATAAATCGTAATAGATCAATACATAATATATAATTATATGTAGCAGGATGCTTGTTTTATCAGATCTTAGAAGCCCTTCATCAAGATAGTTATCCCAACTTCGAAAACTCATACTAGCGGAAAATTCATATCGTAGATCTCGAAACAACTGATTCTTATCATTAAGATTTTCGATGAACAATTAAGTATCCTGAAAAAATCTGACTCGTTTGTACACATCCCAAAAAAAGGATGTCGAAGATTGTTGATATACTTGGCATATAAACATATTCCGAATTTCAATGAATTTTGAAAAACATCGGTGTTAAATGAATTTATATATATATAAATAATATTCACTATATATCGCACTATACATGATTATACGGTAAGTTTCTGTATTATACTCAATAACAAAAATATGATTATAAATATTAAAAAATTTATCTAAAAAATCAATTTTTGTGTATTTAATTTCAATTGTTAATTCAAAAAAAATCAAATTGGATGTTCAGACGAATATGAACATTATATGAGTATTTGAACATGTTCGAAAATGAATTATTTTTTGAATAAAATAAGAACAAACATAAACAATGTTAAATTAAAAATATGAATGAATGTTAACATTGAAAGTTCTGTTATTCATATCCAATAACAACTCTACAGCTACCACCAATTGGATTGGAGATATATAAATATTTGATCCCGCAATATCATTCACTGAAGTGAACGTTTTGAAATCTCTTGAATTTTATATTCTTTTGGTGAATGAGAATTGCAAGCGAAAGACTAATAAACCAATCTTTTTTCTTCATGCCACAATGTATGAGAATCTCTTGAAAACAAATTCGACAGTTGATTTGTTGAGTCGTTGTATAGTGTTTGGAAATAGTTTTTCCGAATATACTGACACGCGAACATCCGATAATCGAAATTATATGTTTGAATGGATGAGACATCTAATGGATGCAAAAATCTTCATGAGCTTAACATCAGTTATAATGATTTAGAGTTTAATGAGACTATTGGTGTGGGGAATATTATAAAACTTTTAAATATCTAAATTGTCACTTTTTTGCACCAACTCATGAGCAATTGTGGGAAATTAATATGAAAAGAATCTTCGGCAAAACCTTCAGATGGTAGAAAGCACCGCCTCAGTGTGGCCACATGTCCAGTGTTTTGCTTCTGCATTAGCCCAGAATGTAGGTGTTTTTATGAAATCTTGCCATCCGAAATGGTACTGTACCCTTCATGTCAATCTGTAGTATATTTCTTTGAAAATGATGAATATATGGAAGCTATATCAAATTTATCATTCTTACATATGTTCAATTGGACTGTAGATGATATTAATATGATAATCCATGCATGTTCTTTTGATGATGGAATTGCAATTAATTTTTCCATCACTGATGATGATAATTTGGATAGATTGTATAGATTCAATTACCTTAACAATTACATGAGATATTTATAGGATCAATGATCAGATATATAGTTCATTTTTTACCCACCTAGTGGTGATATTGAAAATT
Organism: Utricularia reniformis; assembly: GCA_009725065.1. Lineage (NCBI taxonomy): Eukaryota > Viridiplantae > Streptophyta > Magnoliopsida > Lamiales > Lentibulariaceae > Utricularia > Utricularia reniformis. The sequence continues at coordinate 5,226 of RWGZ01001080.1, forward strand.
TAATCATATATTTCATGTTAAAAAAACGTAGCAATAAACTACATAGAGATGCATATTTGGATGGCATTGGAAATCTCATGTTGCACAATCTGAACTATGGGAGTTACCAAGGGATTTGGTGGTAACACTAGAAGAATTCAATTCATTCCATTGTAGTATATGCTTGGAAAAATATATTGTAAATGACATGGTGATAACGATGTCTTGTACTCATCATTTCCATAGAATCTATCTATTTGCATGGTTAGATATAAGGAATAGCTGCCCTATTTGTAGACATGAATTAATGTCTGATGATCTCATATATGAATTAGAAAAATAATATGTAATAGATCAAGATATTGTTATATTAATCGTAAGAGTCCATCTATTGTTTGATGATGAGGAGAAAACTCTAACATGTATATCTTATATGGTGAGATGGAAAGATTCTTTTCCATTCCCATTAAGAAATTACATCATACCTATAGAACAGAGGTGGCACCAATGGGCAATGACAACAACATTATTCATTGTTCAAATCATAAAAAAATAAATTATCTGAATATTTTTTTAGTGCAGTTGTTGTATACTGTAATGATGTCCCAAATAGTGTAGTTTTTTCCTTCTTCCCCATATACATATTCATAGTACCCATACTCGTTTTCAAAAACACAATTAACTTAACAACATAAGCAACAGATAAGGAAATCAAAACTCGCATGTGACAAGATAATTGGAGCTCCATGTGATGCAAAAAATCTATCCATTTTCATCATTTTCACTATGTACACTATGAACTTTTTCATAGGTTTCGATTGCATCAATACCCCCTTGCATTGCTAACTATACAAGGCTCGGCCACATCTAAAACACAGGAGCAAGTGTAAATCATACTACTTATGAATAGATATATGAAAAAAGAAACAGAGTGGGAAGACTGACATCAGGGACGCTCCTAAGGTAGTGAATTGAAGCAGAAATTAGAAGCTTTCGGTGTCCATCGATGATGATGGAGCACGAATCGTATGAGATATTTTGACAAATGTAGCAAGGGGATAAAAGTAGAAGAAGAAGGCGACAACAAGAGATGGCTTCATGTTGGTCGGAACATAAGAGAGAAATGCTTCCGACGGCAATGCCAGCCGCCAAATCTTTCTTCTCTCATTCACTGTCTCCAGAGCCTTGGGTGCCGAGTCTGTAGAAGGCCGCAAAGTATGAGATAAAAAAATTCTTAAAAAATTAAAATTTAAATAATTATAAAATATAAATATTTATAATAAATTGATATAACGATTTTATCGATAATATTATGATTCTAAGATATTTGATAAAAAATTAAGGAATGATAATGTGTAGGAGAGAACTGATATAAAGTAAAAAATGAAGTTTTCGGACATACATGGTTGAAAATGACATAAATTCATGTGCATTGGGAATTTGTTACAGCTGGCAAATAGTTATGTATTAATTGCAAAAATATAATAAAAATAAATAAAAAAACTATATGAATCTATATATATTATTTTAAATAATTTGAATTTAATATAAAATATATCAACATATAATTTATAGATATTTTATGATTATAAATGTATTAAGATTCCACAGCATACTAATTGACTTATGTGATTACAAAAGAGTGGTGCTTAATTTATTTGAATTAATTAAAACTCCTATTGAATTCAAATTCTTAACAAAATTAACTTCAAATATTTTATTAAAATTATTCATATTTCAGGAATTAATAATATTATTATCCATATATATTATTTTGTTTGCATAATTGCTATCGATTTTGGAATGTTTTTTCCTATGCTACATGATTCAATTTGACTCGTTAAAATGGTAAAAATCGAATTTTCCGTCTCAACTCTAATTTTTAAATAAATAATATCAAACAAAAAAATAGATAAATAAATGTTAAAATTTGTTGATTGTTAAACTCTAATTATATAACTACAAATCTATTACTAATTTTTTATTCAACTGTATTTAGCGTCATTAAAAACTAGTGTTGCTAGTCGATTGCACTGCCTCTCTAAATAAAATCATATTTTGGTACATAATAACATCGTGAGATCACATCAACCACTTATATGATGATGTTCGATTCTGTCTAACTCAGATGTTCGTGGAAAATTAGAGTATCGGTGTCGCATAACTTTTTTTGTCCAATTAATATAGAATCAATTTTTACAAGATATTTGACGTATTTAAAAATTTGAATAAAAATGTAAATTCTAGTTTACTCAACCATGCATAATCTATATTTTGAATTTTATAACTCAAAAAAACATTCATGTTCAATTGTATTGTCCTCTTAAAATAAATTGATGCAATTAGGAAAAATGAAAAACTAGACGAATTTGATTGACAATGAGCACGTTTGGAATATCGTTTGATAAATAGCGTGATGTGATATGATTGTACCGTACTGTAAGGTGAACTGATCATGATTTTAAAAAAAATGTTTTTGAAATAGCGCTGCAATAATCCTAATGTCCATTTTGCCATTATTCTCAAATAATTGTATATAATTTGAAAACTATATTTCATATTATTTTATGATAAATTTGTTATGTCAAAACTATAATTTTAAATTGTTATATATATTTTTATAAGTTAAAGTAATTGATAGAATATAAAAAGTTATGGATCAAAATTATTTTTTTTAAATTAAACTATAATTTGCCTATGGTAAAATTGATATTTGACAGGTGTGTTCTGATTACAGTTGAGTTAAAATGTGAACTCGTTATTGTTTTATGCTGTCACACCCAACATAGTTATTAATGATGTTTGATTAAAATAGAATAGAAGTACGACAAGTTCACCACACCGGATGGTAAACTGATGTTCCAAACAACACTATATTTGAAAGATTAGACTAAATTAGGTATTAAACACCATTATAAGGACCAATTTGATTATTTCATTAATATAAATCATTATTCTATTTTTAAATTATTTAACTTTTTTTCTGGTAGTTACCATGACTTTCATCCGCTGAGAAGCAATCAACCAGCAAAAATTTATGTGGAAACCCAAAACGACAACATAAACAACGCAAAACGACATCGCTTAACCTCAATTAGCATCCGTCTATCTACGTTGCTCAGACGGCTGAGAAATCCCACCGGAAAGAGATGCGAGCAAATTCAGATGGTGGCTTTGTCATGAGAAACCGGAAAATAGTTACCGACTCTCACGACGGAGGCTTCGCTCAATCCCAAATCCTGCTGCTGTAAAATCTTCAATGCAGAGGAATTATTCGCTGCAACCATCATTTCCGGCGGAGGAAAGCTCCAGACTTGGCCACCGTAATTCGATCTCACCGGTAAAGCCCAGAAGCTACCAGACCCATACGATGTAACGGCGTCGTCTTTGTGGAGTTCCTGGTGATGATGATGATGCTCATCGTCGCCGGGACGAAGTCGTTTTCCAAGAATAAGTGGAGTTGGAGTAAGTAAAGAATGTGAAATAATTTGGTTGTCTAGGGAGGCAAAGATCGGGGAAGATGAACTGGAAAGAGAGGAAAACTTATTTGGAGTAATGCCGGTGCCTGTGGCGGCTATTATCGATTGTTCAGCCTGACGGAGAAGCCACTCTATGGTTTGGCCATCGGATTTGTGACCGAGCTCTCTGGTAAGCTGAAAAACTCTGGCGGCGCAGATGATGGGCATTCGGATACGTCGTCCGCGTCCATCGACCTTACTGTGATTGTCCTTGGCTTTGGCTTGAGACTTTTTGTTATTGCTATTAGTTTGAATCCTGTGGGATTGGTCATCACCGCCATTAGGACCATCTGAAGTCGACGTTGACATGGCGGAGCGTGGAGGAGTAGCGGCGCAAGGCGGGAATTTTATAAGGACGGAGGAGGAAGACAAAAGCAGCCTGGCTGGTGGAGACAGAAGGGACGTATGAGCACATGGGATGGTGGGCTCCACTTAACTCTTTTTATCAGTGCCACTATTTATTAATTCTTTATTGGATTAATTAATATTGATTGGTTTACTAATATTTAAGTTATTGCGAATTAAGTTTAAATTCCATATAATATTGTATTTTTAAAATGTTGTTCAAATAAGACAAGTTTTTATTTTTTAATACAAATAATATTTTATAATTGATGGAATTTTATCTGTTTTTTATTGTATTAATCTTGATTAAATTATATTGAAATCATAATAAATGTTAAATTTTAAAAGTGGTGAATAAATTGATTTTTTCAAATTAAAAATACTTAAGAGAGTAAAGAGGGTCAGGCAGGAAGTGGTCCAGTTATTTGAAACTTAATATTAAAGGACGGATAAGATAAGAATCGTCATTATTAAACTGGGCCTGACACATATCCGTACGTGGCACATGGGCTCAACTTGTTTTTGCAATAATAACAGCTTTTTATTTTAAAAAAATATTGATATCGAAAAATATATTTGAGAAATAGCATTGAGTTTTTTTATCCAATTTTTTGAAATTGGAGCAATAACATCTGCTGCACCGATTCTCCAATTTTCCTCACGTACCTGTGTCGAACTGCGTCCGACTCTCCGACTCGCTACAACTCTTGACACTTTACACAAAACGACGTCGTTTTGATTTCTTCATTAATTATATTTTTTATTCGTTAGAAAATGACTTATATGCATTAATGACTTTGTCATATAATCTATCTACTTGTGAATTAATCGTATAAACGATAATGTACCGAAATATGGTTGCTTTTGGGGAGACATGAAATAGAACAACTATATTCATTTTTTATAAAGTTGAATTATCTTATATAATAAATTGATAATCTATTTGTAGTTTAAAAAAATATAGTTTATGTAATTTTCAACAAATTTTAACATTATTTAATATTATTTTATTTTAAAAAAATATTGATATCGAAAAATATATTTGAGAAATAGCATTGAGTTTTTTTATCCAATTTTTTGAAATTGGAGCAATAACGTGTACGATCCCAATTCCTTTTCTGATTGCTACTTTTCTAGGGTTTCCAGTTGAGCGACGAATTTCTTCTTTGGCCATGGCTGGTAGAGAGGTTCGAGAGTATACAAACCTGACTGATCCGAAAGGTGTGTAGACTGATGCTGATTTGTATTGTTACGGGTATCTCTGTTTTCTTTTTAATATGTTCATTTTCTTGTCAGATAAAAAATTTGGAAAAGGGAAGGATAGTAGGATCGACGACGAAGAAATAACTTTCCAGCGAATGGTTGCCAAGGTTAGAGAATCTTGTTCCCTCTTTATTTGAGTAGAGGGAAAATGATATTATCTGATTTTGTGTTATTATGCATTTCTTTTATGTGTATTAACGAGGGAGTGTATTTGATATCTACGATTTCCCTGTTCATTGTAATCATGAATAAACAAGATTTCCCGAAGTCTTTTAATGTGTTAGAATAATGATTGTAGTTTAGGGCTTCTTTCCTATTCGATAAAATTTTCAAGTTCTCTGATAACGTGCCCCGGCAGGGATGTTGGCTTTTTCTATGGGGTCCTTGAAATGAACAGATGAATGACGTTGCTGGTGAACGGGGAGGTTACCTTCATGGACGAGGGGGTATAGCTTTCGTTTTCAACGTTTTTTTTTGCAAATGCTTCACTTAAGTAGTTTCTGGACTATGGATGTGAGTAGTTGTTGAGTGGCCTAAGTTCATATATATACAGCTTTGGACAGCGATGATTTACTTTACCTAAAGGAGCAGATGGAAGCTGAGGAAGATGCAGAGCGTCTCTTACGCCGTACTGAGAAACGAGCATTTGCAGCCTTTAAGATATCCTTTATTTTGTTGGAATAGAATTGTATGTATTTCTACTCGGGCTAGGGTGAGATGGTTTCCATCATCCAATTTGCATAAAACTAGATCTTTTAGGGATCATTTTATGCATTTGCTGTTTTTTACTGTTCATTATGAATATTGTTTCCTCCCAAACTAGTCATGTTTACCCGATCATCTGCAAGTGTCATATACTTATACATCAGAGGGAGTTTTTCATGATTCTTCTAATGTGTTGTGCTTTGTGTTCATGATTCTTCCTTAACAACTCCATTACAGAGCTGTTGCTGAAACCTCACCAGCTACACTTCCCTTGCCTCTTCGAGTTGAGCCAAAGACAAAGAGTGGAATCAGGTAATCATCATACCATACCATTATTTTGTTCATACCTTACTCTTAGCAACTTCCCACAATCCTCAGGCAACAAGACTTGCTAAAGAGAGTGGTCGAAGTCAAGCCAAAACGTCCAAAGCATGGGGATCACCAACTTTCCACGAGGAATCATGAGAAGGAAAGCAAAGGGCAACATCCTTGTGCCTCAACTGGTACGAATTTAGACAACCCTGTTAAAAGTTTGCTTGCTGCATATGGAAGTTCAGATGATGAAAACTAACTGACTTCTCTGGAAAAAAAGTACTCCTTTGTGTTTTGTGTCATTGTGCTTAAGCTTCTCATGCTCTTTTATGCAACAATCTTCTGGGTAAACTTCATGGAAGTGTTTTAGATTACATTTGAACTTGCTTATAGTTCATAAATTTGCTATTCTTCGTAATTTTATGAATTTGACTATTTGGTCTCTAAAGTTTTATAATTGTGGTAATTATAATTCTCAAATATCAAGATAGTAAACCAGTTTTCATATTTTGTAAGTTTATGCAAAGTCAGTTTTCAAAGTTTAATTTGTATAATATAATCGGTTCCCAATTTTTTCTATTTTGACAATTGTGATTTTCGATCAAAATCAAATTTGTGATGGATTTTGTTATATTGGGATCTGATTTATCAAATATTGCAAATTTAGATAATCAAATTTACCAAATTATGAAAATTTGTGTTCGAACGGATCCATGTGTCTAGATCCATTAGATTCTGAAGTGAGACTCTAATGCATACCTATCATGAGTCCGAGTCCATAAGTACAAGGAAAGTTATATTGATAGTGATCAATGTGCATTTTATCAATATATCATTCATGTATTAATAATATATCGAAATATTAATATACTTGTTATGATAATATAATAAGATTTGAATAATATGTTGTTTGACATATAATTGAGTAGGCATACACAGAGCAAAAGGATACGTGGCGTAGTTCCTGCATTCCTTTCTCCAAGTGTCTCCTTTCAAAATCACAACTATATCTTCTTCACAAACTCTGCATCTTCATCATTTTCCGCCATTGAAGAACACTCAAAACATGCCTCGTAGATATGCTTTCGGTAGAGGCGAAGAAGCCACGCACCCAGACTCTCTCCGAGCCACACTCGCTGAATTCTTCTCCACTTTCATCTTCGTCTTCGCCGCCGAAGGCTCCATTCTCGCCCTCGGTACCCACATCTTAGTGCTTTCACTTCAATTACAGTGATTTCATGCCTTTTGATTCTTTCTCAGATCGGATTTACACTGACGCGGGGCTCGGCGCTGCTAGTCTTTTACTCCAGGCACTCGCCCATGCCTTATCGCTATTCGCCGCCATCGCTTCAAGCATGAATGTCTCCGGCGGCCACGTTAATCCTGCCGTAACTCTCGGTGCTCTCGTCGGCGGTAGAGTTTCTCTTCTCCGTGCTATTTACTACTGGGTTGCTCAACTCCTCGGCGCCGTCGTCGCTTCTCTTATCCTCCGCCTCGCCACCGGCGGCATGGTACGTATCATTATTTCAAAACAACCCCGATTTAGAAATAAGGCAAGGTTTTTTTACCTGATTTTCAACGCAGAGGCCAATGGGATTATCAGTAGAACCAGGAGAAGGAGCATTAAACGCGCTTCTAATGGAGATCGTATTAACATTTGGGCTTGTTTATACTGTATACGCGACGGCGATTGATCCAAAGAGAGGGAGTTTGGGAACGATTGCGCCTCTGGCTATAGCGTTCATCTTCGGTGCGAATATTCTAGTAGGCGGTGCGTTTGAAGGTGCGTCGATGAATCCGGCACGGTCATTTGGACCGGCGTTGGTGGGATGGCGGTGGAGGGATCATTGGATATATTGGCTTGGACCGTTCGTTGGGGCGGCGATCGCCGGAGTTATTTATGAGTTTGGGATCATTCAGACGACGGCGGAGGCGCCGCTTACTCATCATCAAGCTATGGGGCCGGAAGATTACTAGTTAGTTTGTTGATTGCTTGTTTTATTGTGTTGGTAATAAAAATGTGTTGTTTTGGCTCGTTTATCCATATTTGAACTTCAAATTTAGGAATAAAAATGGGTTTGCGCTGCTTATAATTTATTTTTTAGAATTTAATAATAAAAAAAATATTTTTCAAATAGAAAATAAAAAATATGAATATCCAATCAAAATAATAAAATTATATATTTTTTGAAATATATGTATACTGGAAACAAGAAATTAGTCCTCTCAATTTAATACAAATTTAAAAAATTTAAAAATATAAAATAGATTTATTATTCCGTATATATTATTAAATTTAAACGGTTAATTAATTATATATATATATATATATGTAAAACTAAACTAATTCTAATTAAAAACTATTTGGTAACTATCCAATTGTGCTCGGATTATTCGAGAGGTAACATGGTGAATAACTTTTCGTTAATATCAATATTTGAATAAAGCTTCAATACCCTAAAAAGTTTTAAAAATAATGGAAATTTTGATCTTTTAGTAAATGTTTTATGAATGGTTAAAATTAAAGAAATATAAATATATTTATTAAAAAAATTAAATCATATTTTTTATAATGTGTATAAATAAAATATTTTAATATTTTTAAGCACCTATCGTAAATATTTAAAAATGGTTAAAATTAAATAAATATAAATGTTTTATAAAATCAGTTTTCATAACTGATACATTTAATGATGGACCATATTGTGCTGGGCTTATGATTTTAAATATCAAAATTTTCTAATTAATAAATAATGTTATATTAATAGTGAAGCATGCAATATGAAAGGGGTTAGGTAGAACTAGTACAATATATTATTTTCATGTCTTACGTACGAGATCATTTCTTTAATTTAATTTAATGAATATAAAATATAAAAATGTACTGTGTGGATTGATTTAATCACTTCATGTTGGATTTCCTAGCCGTTTTAGATGCCTCCCGTTTTGACAAATGGCCCAATTAGATGATGCGAACACACTTGTAAATATATTTAAAAAAGGAACACACTTATCTAACTCCAAATGAAAATTGAGAATATGGTGTATTTGTTAGGAATGAAGGTCGGGTGATAGTCGAAGCGCTCGATGGTGAAAGACCGACCCGGGGAAACCTAACATGAAGCGGTGATGTTGATCGACTTTATGGATCTCAGATCTATTAAGGATATCGATCAGACGATTGCGATGAGTATATTTGATAGAGGTCGGATTATACTTGGATTGAGATTCGAGAGTATCGAGGGGAAATATCTTTCCTTAATTGACGCATTAAATATATGGAATAAAGATATTGAGATATATCTTATAGGTTATATATATATAGAAGAAGATATGAAGATATATTATGTTGGCGATATATATGGAAGAAGATATGAAGATATATTCTTAAGATATATATAGAAGAATATATGCAAATATATCTTGTTATATATATATGAAAGATGCGGTCAAAGATATGGAAAGAGAATATTGTAGAATATTCGGTAGAATATTTCCTATATTAAATCTCAGTTGGACTCTATAAATAGAGGTCTCATGAAGACAATTATAATCAATCAATTATATTTTTATTGTGATAGTGAGTTCAGGCCGAGGTTTTTCGGTCACGTGGTTTTTTCCCGGTTTTGGGTTTCCACGGTAAATCTTGTGTCTTTTACATTTTTTCATTTACATTCGGTTCTCATCGTATTAATTCGATCCGACCCCGGATAACGGGAATTCTTTTCTTCTCCGGGAAGGAGGGAATTTTCCCAACAGTATTTAGTCTCTAATTTTGCAAATTTGTTACTTGAATTTTAATATGATATTTTAAGTCTTTAAATTTAGATTTTTTCCACAATTCAATCACAAATTTTTCAAAACAAACAAATTTTACACGTTTATAAAATTAGACAAGTTTAATCCATCAATTCGTTTTTTTGCAAAAGAATTGATTGGCAAAATTAAAAAATTGATGAACAATTTTGCATAATTTTGATGAAGTGTTTTGCTAAAGTATAGAAAGTATGAAGATTCATTTTATCAAATCGATCAAACTACATGGTTCATTTTTACGTGTCACCGTAAAAACTAGAAAATTAATGCAAAATTAAATATATTTATATTTTGTGATAATATATTTGCAAAAGTGAAACCATCACATTAAATATCTACATTAATATAATAATAGAAAATTTTATTTTAGGAAGTCAAATGGCGAAAACAGTTAAGAGGGTGTGACAAAACATTCAAAACAAGGAACTTGGTGGGGTGGAATAATAATTAAAATGAGTGATGTTTTCTTATTGATCCCTAAACTTTATAATAGTGTAAAGACGGTGCCTCTAAAGTTTGTAAATTACAAACAAAACCCTCGAAGTTGATATAATGTACGTGGTTGGCCCCTAAACTTTTAAATGTTGTAAACACCGTACCTTCAAAGTTTAAGAATTGTGTAGTTGGCCCCCGAACTTCTGAAACCATTTATATCTGACCCTTATACTCGTTAATATTTTAAACGTCCACAGAGTTTGTATGACTCATTAATCTTGAAAAGATATCGTGACTATGTCTCCAAACTTTGAAAATTTTAAAAATAACACATAAAGTATCAAACCACTTATACGAAAAAAGACAAAAACCGCTACGATTCACTCGAGTGTCATTCTTAAACGGTTTTAAAACTTCGGTGGCTTCTCACCCAATTTACAAACTTTGGGGACATAGTTTTTACACTATTTTAAATATTATGGATCAATTATGCAATTTTCAATAATTAAAATGTATTTATGTATCAATTAAATAAATGAAATATATTAATATAAATTTAGTGGTTTCCAGTTGTATTTACTTCTAGTCGCCCCACACCATCATATGATGTCTTTGTCAACAATTTTTTTAATAAAAAATAGTATCATTTATAGTTTATGCATTTATGCCATATTTTTTGTTCTACATATATATATAGTTTAAGTTAAAATAAATTGAGATGGTCCTTTGTATTCGTTTAAAGTTTACGATGTTATAATCAAATATAAATTATTAGAACTTTAGGGTTCACTACGTAATTATTAAATTTAGAGAGAATCATGTTTGCAATTTTAAAAACTTGAGGGTAAAATATCATAAAATATATATGATATTACCCGGGGGTATTTTCGGTATTACGACACCCCGGGAGTTCGTCCGACGTGGCTATGTGGTATTTTCGGTATTCTTGTGTATTTAGTTGTATTTTCGTATTTCTGATGCGGCATATTTTTATGGGGTATTCTTGAAATTCGGACCTCCCGAGCCTACATATGGGGATTTAAATGACATCTCTATCAGTTTCGGAAAAATTCAGTCTCGTATGGGGCCAAGTATATTTTTGTAATTTAGCACCCGGGAGCGCGCCGGTAAGTTGTGACGATAGTGTGGGCTGTATATTCAATATCTGGAGGCAAGGAATTATTATACGAGGTTTTCCTGTATTATCTCACCGATCTTTCCGGCTAATTCTCGACCGGAATACATTTCCGAAATTCCAGGGTGGTTTGACATTTATTCCAATTTAATTAAATATTATTTAAGTACTTTAGACTGAATCAAGTGAAATTGGGCTCCTGGGCTTGAAACTTATTAATTGGGTTGGATTTCTCTATAAATATGAGCCACAAGGCAGTGAAACAAGGATTCCGACTCTTTTTGTACTTCCCAATGTAAGCTTCTCGCTCGAGCTTGTGACGGTACCCGCGAGATTTCGTTTTTAAGCCTCAAACCGCGACTTTTCGCTCAAAAAGTCGCGACTTTGTGTCCCAAAAGTCGCGACACCTGGCCTGGCTCGTGAGTTTTCGTGCAGTTCACCTGGTTACGCAGTTTCGTATCTTATTTCGTCAAGGCAGACCCGCGACTCTTTGCCTCAGTCGCGACATTTCGCACCTCTTGTCTCGCGACTTTTTGCTTGGCCAGGGGATCCGTGAGTTTTTGTCGAAAACTCGCGACTACCATCCCATTCGCGAGTTTTAGGCTGCTCCGGCGTGACGGAGCAGATTCGATCGTTTTTCGGGTCGTTTTCACTTGGATTATCATTTACTCTTGATTGTAATTGTATTTCTCGATTGTTATAGTGAAAACTAAGGTAAAGTTTCGCTCTCCCGATGACGTAAGCTCACACATTGTGAACCCAACCTCGTATATCACTCGTGTCCCTACAACAACTAAATTCCAAATAATTAAACATCAACTGATCTAAAAATAAACACTCAAAATATTTTCAAACTAGATCAATATCAATTTCATATGTTTAGCCAGTAATTTGCAAAATTTGAGAATGTGATATAATACACATCACTCTATGTTTTTATCAATGTTTGTTATATCGAGTGATACCGATATTTTATAATGTATCGGATTTCAGGGTCGGAACCCATAGTTTTTAGGTTGGACATGAAATAATAACAAATATTTTTTAAAATTGTTTAATAAAAAGAAAATTGGTATCAACATGTATACCGTCCGTAAGACTTGTATTGGTCATGATCGGAATGGAATTTCTGATAAATATGAAAATATTGATTTTTATATGGTGTTTGTGGATATATCTAAATTTCAAATGGTGTAAAGTTTATATCCCAAATTTTAAATATTATAAAAATAGCACTATAATTTGTTAAAATAACTTATAGGTCCCTAACTTTGAAAGTTGTAGAGTGATGTTTGTAAACATAATATAATGTTTTTATACTAACATGAACATATTGTATAAATGGATTAATTATTTTTCATATTATTTATAATTTTATAAAATATTATAATAAAACTACAAACAAATAACTAAATTTAAACATTTTTTTTTTATTTTTAGTTTAAGAAGCAATCTCAAACTCAACAACTCATCTATCAATTTACACATCAAGTTGTTCTATTTCGCAAATCAGATACTTAAAGTGCAAAATCGATCTTTAAAATTTGATTTTATCCTATCCGAATATCTCAATAAATAAAATTGAAAACTTTATATACCAATTGTGTTATAAAAACTAACTTTTGGGTATTAATTGTTCAAAAACATAAAATATATGAGGATAAGTTATTCTATCTGTTAAAAGTAAAAATCAACTTTGTGATGTTTTATAATCAAGTGAGAATACTATTGGTATACGGTTGCCGTAATGAAAGGAGAACAAGAGTTTATACGTGGGAAACCCGATAACCGGGAAGAAAACTCATAGGGCACCAAACCCAGGAAGAATTCACTAAGAACTTTTGATCAGAAGCTCTCCAGAGAGTTTGTCTTTCAACATTTCCAGGCCTCTCCCTTTTATAGACAGACATTCTACATATTTTAATTGCACACAATCTTATCGTAATCTATTACGATCTCACCGCAGCCACCTTGAGCCAATTTATGAGACTTTTGTACACGCCGAAGCCGCACACCGCCGCCTGGATTAATGGCGCAGCCTTCGTTGACATTTCTCCTGAGGACGTCGATCGCACAACCTTCTTCCAGCAATTCATCACCGATCCTGCAACACTCCATAGAGTACCGATCGACTGATCACCGATTCTCTCGTCCGATCGACAAGAGGATATTGTCGTCCAATCGGTCATATCACCTGACCCTGATCGTATCGTCGTAAGTCATGTATTAACACTATCTTTGTACTTTGTGAATCAAAATTGTGAATATCATAAAATTGTAGGGATCAAAATTGACAAAACAATGAAATTATAAAAATCAAATTTGTGTCTCATCTGTTTAGAAGTATGATAAATAACTAGTTTAAAAATATTTAATTTGTGGATTTTAGATTGAATCCAAAAAAAATTTAGAAATGATCAAAATTTCTCTAAAATATCTCACATTATTTAAAATATAAATTTATGAGTTAACTTGATATTTGAATATACTAATAATATCACTATTATTATTTGGCTAACATCTATTATTTTGTGGGGTATTTTTTCAAATATTATGAATATATATCACAATGTTTTCGAAACAGTTCCTCGGACTTTATGACCAGTACGAAATTTCTTATTTTAAAAAAATATTATTTTTTATTTTTTTTCGACCAGAAAAACTCGGGTTCCGCCATTCACGGATCATTTGGAAGCTAAAGGTCCACCTTCTAGAAACTTGGAATCTTCATACATTTAGGATATTGGAATAAAAAATAAACTCAATTGATAAAAATATGATCCACTAAAAACAATCTATTTCGTGAAATTTAAATTAAAAACCACGAGCTAACAAACGGAACCTTTACAAAAGCCTATACTTGTAGCATTATTGTAATAATGAAGAAGCATTTTGTGGTGTGTATGAATTAAATGATTTTGATTTAGGGTTGGCATTAAGGCATGGCTTCTGCCTGTACGACTGCCAACTTTTCTTCTTCTTCATATAGAACTTAATTGGGACGGTTTGCATTGAAGTATTCTTACCAACACCTATCTCTCTACATTTATTCCTCTGCGCTGTGCCCAAAGAAAAAAACTCACTGTACAAATTTTTCTTTGATCCAATCCTAACTTGATTCATCTCAACCAGCAATTTTTCTGTGATGGGTAACTAGTCAAATTCACTACCTTTACGTTCTTCTCATGCCAACTTCGTTTCTTCTTCCTTTTAAACAACTCATTGTTCCAGCATGAACGGTGGCGGTGTGGATCGAGTGATAATGGAGATCGAAGCGAATAAGCCTCAAGGGAATAGTATCGTAGTTGGGGGGCTTAGTCCTTTGAGTGAAACTCTTTGGAAGGAGAAGAAGAATACTGAGTTTATCGGTGATGTTTCAGCGAGACTTGCGTGGAAAGATCTTACTGTTGTGGTCACGCTTAGTAATAGAGAAACGCAAACGGTTCTTGAAAAGCTTAGTGGGTATGCTGATCCTGGTTCTTTTACGGCACTTATGGGTCCTTCTGGTTCTGGGAAATCTACTATGCTTGACGCACTCGCCGGCCGTCTCGCTGCAAATGCGTTTCTTTCCGGTACCGTTCTGCATAATGGCCGGAAGGCTAATTTGTCCTTCGGCGCAGCGGTATGCTTACTTCAGAATTTTCCCCCTTTTTTTCATTTTTACATGTTTTAAACATGGGTTTTGACCAATTTGACAAACACGAGAATTTTGAGTTACTTGCAGGCGTACGTGACCCAAGACGATACGTTGATCGGAACTTTAACGGTACGAGAAACGATATCGTATTCCGCTTGGTTACGGTTGCCGGATCGAATGCCGGCGTTAGATAAGCGGGCGATCGTTGAGAGCACGATTATTGAAATGGGTCTTCAAGACTGCGCTGATACAGTAATTGGGAATTGGCATTTGCGTGGAATTAGCGGCGGGGAGAAGAGAAGAGTTAGCATTGCCCTAGAAATCTTGATGAGGCCCAGGCTCCTCTTCCTCGATGAACCAACCAGTGGACTTGACAGGTTTCTTTACTGTTTTTCATCAGATTTCGTGTATTTTTCACTTGAATCAGCATCATCAATTATTTAATTCAAGCAAGAACACTAGTTTCAGGTTTAGATCCAAATGTTACTTGTTTGTGCTCTCTGATGAACTTGAACTACTGTTGAATTTGTCTGAGAATTAGTAATTGAAGCAGGATTGATTACGTTTATAATGATGGAATTATGTCACATAATGATTTATTCAGCTTCTAAATATGTGGTTTTGTCTCCTTAATCCAATTCGTTCACGCTCTCCGTCGTAATTTCAATCAGATTCTATATTTCAACTTGGTATTGGAGCTGGTTTTATTCATTTCAAGTCGAAATCTTTTGGTGGACTTGAAAGTGAGTGTTGAATTTGTCTCACATTAGTTACAAAAGTATGATTGATTGGGTTTATAAAGATTAGAATTCTATCACTTAATGACTTGTTCAAGTTTTTTAAATATGTGGTTGCCTCTCCTTAATTCCGTTCGTTCATACTTCTATCGTAATTTCAACCAGACTCTATAATTCCAACTTGGTATTGGAGCTGGCTTTATTCATTTCAAGTCGAAACTTTATAATTGGACTTGAAATGGAGTGTTGAATTTGTTCTACATTAGTTAGAGAAGTGATATTGATTAGGTTTATAAAGGTGAGAATTTCATCATATAATGACTTATTCAAATGTTTTAAATTTGTGCTTCCTCTCCTTAATCTCATCGTAATTTCGGCCAATTTCGGCCAGACTCAAAAATTCCAACTTTTCTTATATGCATTGTTCTAATTTCTATTTTGCAGTGCATCAGCCTTCTTTGTAAGCCAAACACTACGTAGTTTATCGAGAGATGGACGAACCGTAATCGCATCGATTCATCAACCGAGCAGTGAAGTATTCGAACTGTTTGATCGTTTGTATTTACTTTCTGGTGGTAAAACAGTCTACTTTGGTCAAGCATCTGCAGCATATGAAGTAAGAAACTTCGTCTATTACTTCGTTTTCGTATTCGTTTAACAATTTCGATTGCAGTTTTTTGCACAAGCCGGATTCCCCTGTCCCGCTCTACGAAACCCTTCCGATCATTTTCTTCGATGCATCAATTCCGATTTCGACAAAATTAAAGCCACATTGAAAGGTTCAATGAAGATCAGGGTACAATCCTTATTCCATTTTCTAACAAGAACTCATTGAATGTTAAGTTACTGATTCTTTATTTCTTGCTTCGTATAAGTTCGAGATGAGCGATGATCCTTTAGAAACGGTAACGACTTATGAAGCGATTCGCGTACTCATCGAAGCGTACAAGTCTTCGGAGTATTGTTACTCAGCAAAAGAACGGATTCATGAGATGTCCAAAATTGTGAGTATACGAATCGCTTCATTTTCGTGTTCGTTTTTGTGTTTTTTGATCTAGATAAAATATCGAATACAGAAAGGAACTGTGCTTGATTCTGGATCAAGCCAATCTAGTTTCCTTATGCAAGCTGTTATTTTAACGGCTCGTTCGTTCACAAATATGTCGAGGGACTTCGGATACTACTGGCTTCGGCTTTTCATCTATATTCTCGTAACATTTTGCATTGGGACAATCTACTTCAATATAGGAACAAGCTACAGCTCTATCTTGGTAACTTCATGACTCTTAAAAGTTCGTGTTTTAAGATGGGAACCTTAAAAGTTCGTGTTTTTGTATATTCAGGCTAGAGGTGCATGTGCATCATTCGTATTTGGTTTCGTTACATTCATGTCGATTGGTGGATTTCCCTCGTTTGTCGAAGATATGAAGGTGTGTTATGTGTATTCTAGTTAATTAACCGGTTTAGAACAAGGTTTTTCGAATTCGGGTTCTATTCGTTTCAGGTTTTTCAAAGGGAAAGGCTTAATGGACATTATGGTGTGCTTCCCTTTGTTATAAGCAACACCTTATCAGCAATGCCATTTCTAATACTCATAACGTTCATTTCTGGTACCATATGCTATTTCATGGTTCGTCTTCATCCCGGTTTTACGCATTATTTGTTTTTCGTACTCGCACTCTACGCAAGTGTTACCGTAGTCGAGAGTTTAATGATGGCGATAGCTAGTGTGGTTCCGAACTTTCTTATGGGAATCATTATAGGAGCTGGAATTCAGGTTTATTCGAGCTTTCGTATTCAGAGTTATACGATCAAATGACTTATAATCGAACCTTATTTGATACAGGGTATCTTCATGCTAGTTTCCGGATACTTCCGGCTTCCAAACGACATCCCGAAGCCTTTCTGGCGGTACCCCATGTCGTATATTAGCTTCCACTATTGGGCGATCCAGGTACTGTTACATTATCTGAAGAGAAACACAGCAAGAATTAGTCTGATATATATGAATCTGCAGGGGCAATACCAGAACGATTTAAGAGGTGTGATGTTCGAAAACAATCCACCGGATCTTCCTCCGATCCCAGGAGAGTACATTTTACGATACGTGTTTCAGATCGATGTGGATCGATCGAAATGGGCAAACTTGAGTGTTTTATTCAGTATGATCATTATATATCGTATTATCTTCTTCTTTATGATCAAGATAAACGAGGATGTGACTCCATGGATCNTTAAATTAAATAAAATGTTAAATTTACTATTAGTTAAATTACCTAATACCGATTTTTTTACGAAATCGGAGCAGAATACCGAAATTTAGTGATAGAGTCCGGTCCTTTGGAGAACACTCTAAATTATGCTGTCGTACTTTAATGTTTCGAACTATGTTTTAAATTTGCTTTCGAATATTTCCGTTTTAATTATCAAGTTTTAACAAAACAACTAGGTCCAAATTAGGGTCGTTACAGTAAGTCAGGAAATTCCAACTACACCAATAGATCACACTTGAAAAACTGAATATCGAACCGATTTTATAATTTGATAAAAAAAATTCGATATATAATTCGGTATTTGATTTCTACCAAATAGTGAACACTCTTATAAGTGATATACACTTTGTATAACGAATGATATATCATTTTGTACCAATTTTTTATTTTTTAAAAAATACAAAAATAATATTTAATCTTTTTATATTATCGGATCAGAAAAAACCTTGTATCCAACTCTAAAACCCGTATAAAATGATACCATATCTTTATATAAGTACCATCTAATATTTGATGTACGATTGCTTGTATAAAAACATTGCTACCATATCCTTATTTATTTTTGTACATGGCAAATTAAACATTAGTTAAGAAATCCGATACAAACTAATTGAGACATAAATTTAAACATTAAGTAGATAAAAGCATAACATTTGGAGATCAAAATATGAAAATATAAAACATAGGTGACATTAGCTTTACAAGTTATTAAAGTTTTGGATCTATATAAGAGATTATAACAAACTTTAATGATATTTTTACCATTTTTAACTTTATACCTTCATTTTTATAATATTTTATACTTTACCTCAAAAATGTATAGTTGCATTACATTGAAGACATATCAGTAATATATCCGCAAATATGAGTCGTGAGTGATACATTAATATTCTTATATATGAATGATATAACAATAATAATAATAATAATTAAAGTATTCATTTTGTTATTTATTGATTTAAAGTATTGGTGTATATTAAATATTCCTGCTGTTATTACTGTGTTAATAATAAATGTTTCTGCATTCCACGTTAGGGCATTATGTGTCCTTCACATTTACAGTTTTAAATACATAATAATTGCTATCAAAATGTTCATTTCTTCGTATAAATATTAAATAAATTGGTTAAATAATATTCAAACCTAATCATTTGATTTTGCTGACAGAATAGGCAAAAGTATAAGAATATGTTTTGAATTTTTAAAAAATAATACTAAATAAAAAAATATTTAAATTTGATTGAGAATTGCATACTTCTCCAACATTCTTTAATATTGGGTTTGTTTGATATAGCTTTTTAATATTACGGCGTGGTGAGATGTGGTGAGGTGCGGTGAGGTGTGGTGAGATATGATAATCGTGAATTTTTAAATATGTTTGGAAAAATTGTGATATTATGATCGCGATTTACGTAAAAATACTAATATACATTTATATATATATAATAATAAATATAATTATATTATAATTAATATAATTAATGGTAAATTAGTCTTTTCCAAAATCACGATGAGGCAACAGCTAGTTTTAACAACTATGATGATATCGTGATTTTTTAACGATTATCACATCGCAATTAAGTTTATGTTTTGTATAACATAAGAAAATCACGATCTGGACATCGCATCGCACCTCACCGCAGTTTTAATTTGAGTATCAAAGAAACCCATTGTGGGGAGTTCATTTCGAACCATCAAAAAATTTGCTTTCAAATACCGTACTTATTTTTTTTGGTTGAGTCGGACGATGTCCCCTGCTTGGTAGCTCTTCAATGTATCGACATCTTGGTTTTCCACCGGATCAACCTTATTTCCCCGTCGACCTTTTCGGCTTACCCTTGATCCTTGCCGATAAATATTGAATTTTTTTCGATTCCGATATACAAAAATATCAGATTTTCCAAAATTAATTAAATAATTTTGATATCATAATATTAAATGTAAATATAATTAAATAACAAATATTATTTAAAAATTTAATAAAATGTTAAATTTGATATTCAATAAATTACCGAAACTGATTTTTTTACCAAACCTAAATTACTAAATTAAAAAACTAAATACCGAATAGATTTTCAAAATTGGATAAAAAATTGGATCAATTAGATATTCAATTTTTACTCCCTAAATAAAGTACACGGTTGTGGACCCCAGTGAGTTATATGATCTGGAATTTTTATTTAATATAAATCTCCCGCGCATTTCGATAGGGATATTATTATAGAGTTGGGACCCAATTGTCAATTCACCCACACTCAGCACCAGCAAGTGCATTTGTCTCTATGTTACTTAGAATTTGCTGGTTAGCCATCCAGATCTGGGTGCGGTCCTATTCTATTTCTATGCTAAATCAATAATATTACAATATTTATATATATATATAATAATATAATATATATTATATATACAGTAAAATATATATTATTTTTAATTAATTCAAACTTTAAATTTGAACTCGAGTCGAATCAACATGGAACCTTGCATTATAGATTTGTTAGTTTTAGAACCCAAATCAAATCTAGTATATTTCGAGTCAAACATGAACCTTAAGAATAATTTAAGTTCGGATTGATTCGATTCTTCTTTATCCACCCATTATGTGTTCCTAATTCTAATCATTTTCTTTGGTTAATTATTTGAAATAATAGTTTGGTACAGCGTGTCATGTTTCAAAGTAGGAAGTTCAATCCTAATTAAAATTGAGAAAATTACATAAATAGCCCCCAACTTACGAGCTGTGTAAAGGATATACCCTCCAACTTATGAAATTGCAGAAATGACCCTCAAGTTATCAAAACTGTTTGTTTTTTACCCCTGGTATTTAGCACATGATTTTCCGTTAAGTTTGCAAACATTTTTCGTTGGCATTATTCGTTCTTAATGTTCACAAATTATACAAATAAGTTTTTTATACGAAAAATTATACAAAATTGATACTTCAAATTCGAGAAATGTGCATTCGGACGTAAAACAATAACAATGTCGTAGATGGTCAATATTAAACGGTATTGTTTACTTGAGGTGTCGTACATGCATTTAATTAAAGTAGGAGGGTCATATTTGCATATTTTTATTAACGTGAGGTGTCATATTTGCATATTTTTGTTAACTTGAGGTGTCATATTTGCAATTTCGTAACTTGAAGAGTATTTACACCATCCGAAAGTTGGAGGGTCACCTACAAACGTCACCCAATTAAAATTACTACCATATTATATAACTCTCCTATATTGTTTTTTAAAATCATGAGAATTTTTCAAAAAAATTAGACCTATTATTTTTATTTAAAATTATAATCTATATGATGGATATACTGATTTGAGGACGGGTGATATATAAAAAATAAAAGTATCTAAATTATTGTATAAAATAAAAATTAATTTGCAGATTAGCAAATAATTACATTTATTTAAAGAGTATAAATAATTTATTAACAATATTTATATGATTTTAATTTTAATTTCAAATTTGATATAAATTATAATAGCGTATTTAAAATAAATTGACTTCAATTTTTATAAATTAGAGGGCATTTTCGTCATCTCTTAACGCGTACGGACCCCTTCTTCTTCTTGTTCTTCTTCATTACCATCGCCATTTCACTTCGTTCCGCGACTGTTTCTGAACAAAAACATGTATTCTCGGTGACAATACGGAACTAATAGAGAATAGAAGAGAACCCAGAGAGAGAAGAGCTTAAGATTCCTTCCCTGCCGGAGAAAATGGCGGCAAGGTGGATGAAATCCCTGCAATGCAAGTCGGCGGCGATAGACGACGTCGTCTGCAACAACCACCGCCCATTGTCGCGCACATCTAGCTGCAAAAGCAAAGTTCAAAGCCTTAAAGACATTATCGAGCCCACTAAAAAATCCAGACGGAAAAACCACAAGCCGCCTCCTACGCCGCCGTCTGCTCCGATGAAAAACGAACCCAGTTTTCTCAAGGTGCTCCCGTGTAAACCCATCGGAGAATCGATGTTTCCGGCGTTGACGGAGCTTCCTATAGGCCACCAATCTCGTAAAGTGGTGGAGATAATCTTTCACACGAGCTGGGGATTGAAGGGTGGGTTTGCCGGTCAAATCGAATTAGTTCTCAAGGTCCAGAATCTGAATAAAACGGTGAACCGGTTCGAGGAGTACCGGGAGTTCGTAAAATCAAGAGCACAGTCAACTGGAGAAGCAGACGGCCGGTGTGTCGCCGACGGGAACGAGGTAATGAGGTTTTACTGCCTCGGTGCGACTTCTGGCGGTGGCGCGTGGTCTCTATACGGAGGAAAAGAGACGGTTTTACGCACGTATTCAGGTAGCGGAGATGCTCATAATAGCACCGGTGGTGGGAGAGGACGACGGGCAATGATGGTTTGCCGGGTAATATCTGGCCGGAGTTTTAAAGAAAATGGTCTCAGCGACGGCGCGTATGACTCGGTCTGGGGGAAGAACGGTGAAATGGTTGTGTTTGATTCACGCGCCTTGCTTCCGTGTTTTCTAATTATTTACAAATTGTAAAAAGAATTGGATTTACCACCAAAGTAATTATTATAAAAACAGAGAGACATTAATCATTAATAATGATACAATAAATTAATCAACTTGCATGTGATATATTTATTTGACGTGTCATTTACAGATCTAAATATTAATATTTTGTTTATTTAATTTAATATTCGAATTCTTAATATTTAATTCTTAAAGAGTATACGTTGCAATGATCCACTATTCTTATTTTATTCATTAATTGATTAAAAATATCTTCCGTTTTTAATAAAATACTTAATGGAAGATATTTTAATCATAGTTTGGAGATAAATTAGATGTTCGATTTGAATCATAATTTGATTGTTATTTTAAATGATAACTCAATATTATATGGATTTGTATCATAGTTTGATCGTTATAATGTGTATACGAAATAATAGAATTGATACTCTAAATAATATGTATTATTATTAATATTATTATTATTGATTCTCGACATTATTAGTAAAGGCACACATGCTATATATGGAGCCTTGGGTTAGAGCAAGACATATTGGGTACGTTTGGAACATCGTTTGGTAAATAACGGTGAGGTGAGATGATTGTACTGTATTGTACTGTGAGGTGAACTGAACGTGATTTAAAAAAAATGTTTTGAAACAGCGGTGCAGTGATCGTTATGTCATAAAATGATTTTTTTGTTCTTATTTTTAAATAATTGTTTATAACTTACATATTATATTTCATATTATTTTATGATAAATCGTTATTTCAAAACTACATTTTTAAATTGTTATATATATTTTTATAGTTTGAACACGTAATTGATAGAATATAAGAAGTTATTGATCAAAATTATTTTTTTAAAAAAATAAACTATAATTTATCAAGNTTCATAAATCCGGAAGGATCTTAATGGATTCGTCGGATTAAATGAAGTTTAAGATGAGAATTAGTGGCTTACCATTGAAGTGGAAAGTGTAAGCTGTAACGATAACTGGAATGGCAGTGAAGAGATCGAAAAAGGATTCACTGTTTTCCAACCGTGGAAGAAATCTGGGAGGCTTAGTTTCGCCGTGTAATATTGCCGTGAGCGCAAGGGCGGAGCAAATTCCGACGAATAAGATAGCCAAAAGTACCGATACAGCTGAACTCAGCCATAGAGATTCTGCATAATTCGTTAATGAATTTGGGCCAAAGCTTTAGAGTTTGCATATACACACGCACCTACACGACGGAAGAGAACGAGTGGGAGCATGACGAAGGCGACGATAAAGAGAAGAGCGACGGCGCGTAGATTCCACCACTGAACTCCGAACAGTTGTTGCAATATACCTAAATGCATCGGCCCTTTTCCAGAAAGCACATCCCCTGAATCAGATAATGAAATTTGCAGAGTTCAATGTGAAATCATCATCGGTTGCAGAACAAAATTGTTACCGATGATGATGAGATACATAATGAGGCATCCAAGATTGGTAACCATCACTGAGATCTGAACTCCGATGAATCCTACGGTTCCGAATGATTCACTCATGAGAGCGGCGTAAGTTCTCGACTGGCCGGAATAAGTAAACCTCAAGATGAATTCAACAGATATGTCTCCAACTACAGCTATCAGAACAATCATTACAAAAGCTGGTACGATTCCAAGAACCTTAAGAGTTGCCGGTATAGACATGATTCCGGCGCCGATTATGCTTGTCGATACATTGAAAACGGCTCCGAGCACCGACGCCGGCTTCTTCCGTTGTCCGAGGAGAGGTGCATCGAAGTCGGCTGTGACCCGGGGGAGAATGCTCTGTGCCATGGAAAGGAGTGTGATGAATTGGTATATTGATGTGGGCTATAGGGGGATCATGAAATGAATCTGGACGGTAACTGGGCTATATTGATGCCAGCTTAGCATTTTGTTATTTTTCACCTGTCGGATTTTGCTACTTGGGATTTACACGAGTCTCACAGACATTCAATTTCATTAACAGGTTCATTAAGCCTAATAAAAATCATGAATTTGATGTTTTATATTTATGGATACAAACAAATTTGTAACTACAGACCTTGACTTATATAAAATTAAATATTGATCTGAATATTTTATTGGACCGATATGATGAACCATTACTTGTTTTGTTTTGTTTTGTCAAAAAACACGTCACCCATTATTTCATTTATCTATTTATATATGACACTCTTACCCGTTGTATTTCACATTTTGATCAATATGAAAACATATGTTCTAATTCCTAGCGTATAACAATGTTCTTAAATACAGATGGTTCGATGAACTAGATTTTTTAATGGGTTATCGAACCGTTGCCGAATCGTTGTTAAACAGTTTATCGAACTGTGTTGAAAATATTATTACATTTATTTATTTTTATTAAAAAAATATTATTATTTTTTTATTTAAAATTCTTTGATCCAGCAGTCCGTCCGCCCAATGGACTGGCTGACGGGCCAACCTCTCAACCAAGACAATCTGGATTGAGTTTCAAAACATTGGCGTATAACCAATATATCGATCGATACCTTGTATATCATATGTAACGCGATAGGGCACCACCAGGGAAAACGACCCGACGAATCTAACTCCTTATATAACTTAACGATTAAAAGAACAAGAGGGAAGGTAAGAAAAAGGAGAAAGGCAGGATGCCCTTCTCTTGCCAGTTTTTCCCATCTATTTGTTTCTTCGTGTCTTTGTTGAGCGTCACAAATCTCTTTAAACAGGTTAGGTTCCAAGATTTGTGTTGCCAACCGTCCTTCGGCCCTTGTAATTAGCTTTATTCCCATTTGCTTTAGCTATCATTCGATATAATATTTAATTTAATTTCATATAATAATTTAATTTATTTTAACAATATTTTACGATATTTATTAAACGAATTAATTACTTTGCAGTGTAAATATATTAAATTCTAACTCATTATTGTAATTTGATCATAATATATTGTATTATAATTTATTATATATTTTAAATCAAAATATATAAATAATATTTAGATTATTTGATTTATTTTTATAAAAATATATTGATGTAGATGATTTAACAAATAACATTGAAAATCAATAAAAATCAATAAAAATCAATAAAAAACCTACTACGTAGGTTGTCATGATAACATGTTATTTAACAAATATATTTTAAAACATGTATTATTTGGAAAAATTGCCCATATATGTAATTCTTCCAATTACTACTTAGGAAAACATTAAGTATAAGTATGTAATTTCTCATAATTGTGAAAAAAATGCCCAAATGATTAATTATTAGGAATTAATTAATTATAACATATTGTCATTTTATTTTACAAGAAAGTCTATGAATATGATTTGGTTGGTCGGAAACTTTGAGCAATTTCAAACTTACCAACCTAACTAAATGCTACTATCATAACACATATACCATTTGTTGTAGACTTAGACTATAAGATCGGTCCCATCTCGACCAAACTCGATCCATTGCTTGTTCCCATGTCGTCGAAAAATTCAAAATCATGAACGTTCAAGTCCATTAACCACGACAAGTTATCGTCCCAAGATGAGGATAAAAATTCATTAAAATCTTGAACACTTTTATTGGGAATAGCTCGTAGTTGATCAAGAGGATCATCATCCGAGAAAAGATGATTGATTATGTCATCTAGATCGATTTGATTCAAATCTTCGGAGGAATGATTCTGATCCAAAGAAGGCGACATTGATTGTTCTTCTTCAGGAGGGATGATGCGATCAGATTCTTCGATAATTTTGTCTTCGTTTTTGTGAAGAGGTTGGTGTGTCATTGGATCAATCCCCATTTTCAAGAGTTTTTTCTTAATGTGAGTGTTCCAATGATTTTTAATCTCGTTATCAGTTCTACCCGGCAAAGCTGCAGCTATTTTCGACCACCTAATTAGAAAAATTAGAACCAAAGAATTCGTTCAAAATGGTCTAGATGCAATGATTCGTATAATATCTATAGATTCAACAATGAAATCGTATGAACTCATAGTTCAATCTTATAATACCTTCGACAATTGAGTTATTATCGATCAAAATATAAAAAGGGTAAAAAAACAAAATGTTTCTTGCTATATTAACAAAAACAATGCAAAAATTGAGAAAATAATGATATGATCATTAATTTATAATTATATTTTATAACATATGCGAAAATAAATATATGATGACCGTATCCTTTAATAAGGAACCAAAGAAACTCTATATTGGTTTATATAATTTTTTTAAAAAAATATAATTTTATTATATATATTAATTTTAATTTAAAATATTACCTATTTCCAAGGCGAGAGTGGAGGTCGATGACAAGCTTCTCCTCATCAGGAGAAAGAAGACCGCGTTTCAAATCCGGCCGGAGATAATTCGTCCACCGGAGACGGCAGCTTTTCCCACAGCGGCGGAGTCCAGCGAGTTTAGGAAGTGCCCGCCAACAGCAATGGCCGTTTCTAACTATAAAGTTGATGAGTTTTCTGTCTTCCTCCGCCGTCCACGGCCCCCTTTTCACCCCTAACTTGTCGCAGCACGGCTGCCTCCCCATCGCAGTAAGTTGTCTGAATCTGAGTCTAAGAGAATATGAAATTCGGCAAACTATACTTATTTATAATCGATTTCATTTCAACTGTATAATTTGTCTTCGTTGAAATGCACTGATCAACTAACACCAAATAAATAAATAAATAATTATTTAATTAATGATTTATTCTATAAATAATATTATAATGCAATTATGCAACATATATTAGTTAAGTTACACATAAACTAAATTTAATGTAAATTTTTAAATTATGTCAAATTTCTATGGTGAAATTACACTTTTAACCTCATTGCATATCGATTTGTCGGTTGTGGATTACATAACTATATTTTTAGGAGCATTTCTTATTGTAAACCTTATGAAAAATAATTCAGACAGTCGTACAATTAAAAATATTAGTTGTTCTAAAAACGTTTTGTTTCATAAAAATCGTTAATTATCAAAAATATTTTCTATATTTCATTTTATTTTTTTTTAATTTTAAATACTATTAATATTGCATTAAACGAATTGGTGCGTTAAGTATTTAAATAAATCTCAAATTTATCATAGTAGATTTAATAGATACATTATCAAACTTATTTAAAGTTAAAAAATAAATTTGAAACAATGAATTGGGAGTTGGGACTTTCAAATATATTTGAAACCAAACATATTGACTAATATTTGACTTTCAAGTAATACAAATTTTGAAGTTCAAACCTAATCAATATCTAAGTCACAATTTTAAAATATATTCAAGTTATAAATTTATTCTTTTTTGTTAATTATTTTTATATAAACTAGTGTCCATAATTAGTAGTTTTTTAGATGATTAGTCATAGTTAATATCATTACATCATAATAATTTACATTAATAGATTAAAATTCATATTTTAGAAATAATAAATAATAGAAAATATATAATTTAAGAATAAAGTATTGTGGTGACACCTGGCATACGGCTATTTTCTTACATCACGCTGACATTATTATGACAACATTTTCAAAATATAGTCTACGATTTTTACATCGTTCATAGGTGTCTCGGCCCAATTTAAAGGAATTTAATTATTTTAAAATAAACCTCTAGATTTTAGTTATTACTTATTAATTTAGGAAATTGGCTGAAAAATAAAAATAATGTGAAAATAAATAATAACTTGTGATGTTTCATTTGTGTCTTAAACATGGTTTTAAAAACTGATCGAACTGGCTGATTGGAAATGATTTATAATGGTCGGATCGGTTTGAACCGATTTAATAGAAAAATAAATAATAATATTAATGAATATTTTTAAAAATATTTTTTACAAAAAACTTTAAATGATTTTTTTAAAAATTTAATTAGGTAATATAAAAAGTAATAGAAACAAAAGTTTATACTTTATTTGTGTAATTCAAAAGCTATAGTTTTAATTATCAAAAGTTCAAATTCAATGATCAAATAACAATATGAAATAAATCAATAAAAGTTTCTTTAAGTTAATATGAAAAACGATCTTTATAATTAATATCTCTTCATCAAAGGTTTTGATAAAGAAAAAGCCATGGTTTTGATAAAGAAGTGAATTGTCGTTGTATGAAAATTTGAACTTTTATTAAAGGTTGATGTGGGTCCAAGTAAATAGGTATTACCTATTAAATTATTTTTTACACAAATTGAATAACCGATTTTTTAATCGATTTTTAGACAAAAAAACCGGTTCAATCTGTTTTTTGGTCTCCAAAACCGGTTTTTAAAATAATATGTCAAATCGGTTTGAATCGGATCCGGATAATGTACGATTACCGGTTGGATCGGTATTTTAAACCATGGTCTTAAATCATTTATTATAATTAATAATTATAAATGAATGCAAATATAAAAAAGCCTGAAAATAAAGTTGTATGATGTTGAATGGAGGCCCAATAGTATTTGGGCCAACGTTAACTTTTTGTAATCTTATCTAGACGAGTTGATCAAGGGATTTTTTTGAATTTAGTGGAGTTCCATTCAAATTTGAATTTGTAGCGAGCCGAACTATGCATCTCGAAATTTCTAAAGAATCGATTCGAAACGAACCGATTCGTGTGATAATATTATATATATAACATTGAATTAATGAACCGTAAATTTGAAATCGAGTCAAACATGAACATCAATCGAAATGAACCTCATCTACTTTGAGCTTAACTCGAATAAAAAAAAACACTTGAGTTTGCTCAGTTCGATTCATTTAAACACCTAAGGCATGAAAAGACATACTTGAATGGTAGATCTTATTAAATCCGTCGTAACTATTAAGAAGTAGCATATGTGAATGTATTTTTTTAAAAAAATCAATATGATATCAAATCCATTTAATCATGAAAAATATCAAAATTGGAAATTAAAATGGACAATAATTTTAAATAGATTTGAAGATGCTTTAAATATCTTATGTATTTTAATATCAAACTCCTTTAATTTGTGAGAATAGCATATACTATATTTTATGTTATGCGATAGTGATACTTCAATTATTCGCATACACTCAAGTCGGCCAGACTCAACACGTCACATATGACAAAAAACGATATCATTTCAACATCGTCAATAATATGATTTGTTCTTCGTCGGAGAAATGGTTTATGTACTCTCACGACTTTGTTATGTAGTAAATAAATTTGTAGGTTATTTCGCGCAAATGAGATTGGGCCGTAATGTGCTTGTGTTTTTGGGAGGTGTTCAATTGATTAGCGTCATTCGTTTTTAAGAGAAATTGATGCTTTTAGTCTCTAAAATTCTACAATCAGTGTTCATAATTTGTAATGATATATTTAATTCTTAAACTTTGAAATTNTAAAAAAAGGAAAAATGTACATAAAGTATTATTACTACTTTTGCTTTGGTTGTCGGTAATAATTATAAGGAGATAATTGTCCATCCTAATTATAAGACATTTGGGTGGTCTGAATCCAATGTAAAACTTTTCGCAGAGTTTGAAACTACGCAATTCCTCTATTACTTCAACTACTCCTTGTCCTTTTGTCGACATGAATGTGTGTCTCTGTTTCTGTCATCTTTTCTACTCTAAATAATTTAAATCCCAATTGTTTCGATTTAGGGTTTTCTAGTTCAAATATCAATCGATATGAAAACATGTGTTTCGATTCGGGTATATGACCGATAAATTGATCGATATCCAGTATTTTACGTATCGGTCGATATAATATTTTATAAATATACTCATATCGCAATTTAATTCATTTTAGCAAATTCTTACGATAGGGAGTTATCGGAAAAAACACCGATACTGTCTAGTATTTCATGTATAGACCCATTTCCGATACTATAAGCCGATGCCACCCGATATTTCACATATCGATCGATATGAAACCATATATTTCTATTCGAGCGTATGACCAATATCTCGATTCATATCCGATATTTTATGTGTCGTCCGATTTAATATTTTTTAAATATATTCATATTGTAATTTACTTTATTTAACAAATTTTATGATTTTTATCAAACGATTTTAATTTATCTTACAACGTATTGAATTTATAATCGTGAAAGTGAATTCAATCTTCATATAATATATTTAAATTTATTATATATATTTTTAATTAAAAGATTTACGTAATATTTGATTTATTATTTTTATTTTTATTAAAAATATATAAATGTAGTTTAGTTAGCAAATAAAACATAAACATGAGTTATTTAGTAAAATCTTTATTAAAATATATTATTTGATAAATGAAATTTGTGCAGAGAGCTATTTACCTAAAAAACCCTTTTTCTACTCTAAATAATTTAAATCCCCATTGTTTCGATTTAGGGTTAGTTGGGTTTATTTTTAAGAGATTTCCGAAGAATCAAAATTAGGGTTTGTGGTTTTAATTTAGGGTTATTTTAGATTATCATACACGCTTCACATAATTCATCGGATGCACGGTGCGAATTCTTAATCTAGGATGCAACTACAACCGTGCAAAATGCAAGATTCGGCGTGTAAAAGTGTTGGAGTCATTAATTTTTTATGAATCTGATTAGTGTGGTTTAAAGATTCATAAAATTATTTTACATTTATTCGATAATCAAATAATATTTTAAACTAATATACATTAGTATGTTGAATTTGGTAAAATTTCACACCAAATAGTTTAATATATGTGTTCTTAAATTTTTTAGGATTTTTTTAAAATTACTTTATTATAATAACATAGCCTATATCAATTCAATGCACCGGTTGCACATCGTGTATGTATTGGATAATATTTATATTATCTATATATATTTAAAAGGTTTATGATTTTATTAATATTATGTTAATTACATAATAAAAAGTTAGAAGATTTTTCTTCCACTAACCTTACTTTTCCTAATTAGTTGAGATGAGGGTGGAGTCTTCAACCTACTGTGTCTTATTCATTTTATATATAACGATAGTAAGGTTAGAATGAGATACGAGATACAAGAATACTTTGAGTTCTTGTTTTGAGATTCTTCTCTGTGTTGATTCTAAATTCATCGACAACCATCGTTCCTGAGCAAGGAAGCTTGCTGCTAGTGTCACCTGGAGAACATCGGTTTTGCCGGAATTTTTCATAAGTTCAGCGTCATTATGACGTGCCACAAGCGACACTCAACCAAATTTGATAACGGATATCAAATCACATTTCTGATACTATTTTCTATTTACTGTATTAATATTAATGTTGTTTGATCCATATTTCCAACAGTATGCTGGTTGGGATGAATGAATCCTAACGAATCGTTTAACTTAGTTTGTTAATATTTTTATTTTTTATTTGGATTGAATTCGATCATATTTTATTTAATTTAGGATATTCTTCAAATATATATGATATCTAAAATTTTAAATTATATGAATTGCTTCGAAAGAAAGATAAAATAACTTTGTTAAATAATATGTTCATATTTTGAATCATTGAATGGTTAACAAATTATAATTTGATTAGTAGAAAATAACGAATCTCATATCCACTACTCTATTTGATACAATATAATTTTATCTAAGGAGAAAATAATTTAGGGTTTTGTCGGGTTATATTTATGGGAGAATTCCCAATTCCAAAAATAGAAATTAGGGGAGAATTTGGATAACCAAATTAGGTTTGTTGGGTTCAATTTAAGTGCGAAATTAATTCGACTAGTTAGGGTTTATTCGATCCAATTTCAGATAAAATTTGAATTTTTTTTTAGATTTTTTAAAATTACTTTATTAATTTATTGATTTTAATTTAACTCAATATTGTTGCATATTGTGTCACATGTATAACATCAAAATTATTTTATATTTCCAAATAAATTGTAATTATTTAAAAAAACACAAAATATTCAAATTAGTTCCAATATATATATATATATAATATAATATAATATTATTGGTTCACAACTAGCTCAGCTCATTTCAATAAAAAATTTGAAGTTCGATGTTAGATTCATGTTCGAACCTGAATCTAAATCAGCTCGATTCAACAAAATCGAGCTCGAAAACAAACCTTGATCGATTCTATTCGAAAGGTTCGTGAACGGGAGTATGAGTCTAATAATTTGGAATTTAGGGATTTTCTGTAAATATAAAAAAGTAGAAGGACCAGTTACAAAATCAATCATTAATTGCATGGCTTATAACTTACTCTATCAAATTATTATTTGTAGCTACCAGCTTTATGATTCCCAGAATTTATTATATTTGTAGTTGGATTCTTCCTCTACTTCTACAAGCATTTATTCATATTAATAAATAGATAAATCATATTTATTAAGGTTTTTATTAATTTATCTCTGTTTTCATTATTATGGTTAAAATACATTCACTTAAACGATAAAAAATAGATGAAATTATAACTCGAACAATACTGAATCTATTAAATTAATATGAGTAAATTTAAAGAATCTTTTCAATTATAAATTTTTTAAATTGAAATATATTATTTATAAGGTGAATAATATAATGAGTAATTGAATTGATTTAGTTTTTTAAATAGAATTAACTTCTTTTATGCAATATGCTATAAGAACATCTTTTCTTGTTATTGAATCTTGAATTTCTAACTATTTAACTTATATTTGAGTACATTTTATTTTTTTAATAGTAATTCAAGCCAAACACAATATCTAAATCATAAAAAGACAATTTTGCCCATCCCTTAAAAGTGTAAGACATCATTTCTTCAAACTCACACCGATACAAACTCGATAAGTCGACTAAAACAACGTAGAAGAACAAGGGAAACAAGAACTCCTTTAAGTAGGAAGAAGCACATGGAATGAAGCAGTGAAAAGAAAAAAACATTTGCATTCAGAAATTATTCGATTCCCAGTAATCAAATCACTGTCGGGCATCTTCCTTACTTCTTCTTCTTCTAGGGCTACTTCCGTCTTTTCACATTTCATGATGACATGGCACCCCACTGTCTTCTTCCCTTTACTTTTTGTCCTGAATCCCCAACTGAACCAGTAGCTGAAACTTAACCTCATCGTCCTCGTCTTCGGTCAAATGCTTCTGCGTCAAGTTAAGTAAATTTTAATTATTTATCTTTTTTATTTAGAATAAAAATCTCAAGAATCGTATCCGCTGCAAAAGCGGCTTTGTAATAACAGGTGAAAGGGTAAAAGCAAACATGCCCAGAAACTTTAAGGCAGCAACGACGCTGTGAATGAGTCATAAGCCACTCGAAAGTTTAAAAGACTGATTTTTTTTGAAGAATTTAAGAAAATACAGAGAAGAAATGGTGAAATCTTACACAGAGGAAGTATCAACAAAGATTTCATTGAGAACATCATCCTCACCATTAGCTAAGGCAAATATTTCAGCTTCCTTGTCATCTTCTTCACATCTTTTGTCCATATTAGAATGTGCAGAAAGAAATATAAGCTTCTGTGCTTTCTCCATTCCACTTCTCGTCTTAGAATGATTACTTACCCATCTCAATAAAGAAGAACTGCATTTAAAGCTGCACGTAGTAGCTTGAAGAAAAATAAGTCTAACTGATACTTTTGATAATGATACGAAATCAGTCAAATATGTTTCCCAAACGAGTCTACTGCTTTGTGGATTTGCAATCTTCATTTTCCCTGTATTTGGATCTCTTTGTTTAAGCTGTACTGCTTGAGCGTACACTGGATCAAGACCTTCTGTTCTCCATTTCATAAGCTCCATTAAAACTATATGAGCTTCTTCTCTTGAAACTAAACGAGTTATCAGTTTATCTACATCTTTCTCTTGTTCTGGTGTTAAGCATTTGAATGGCGGTAAATATTTACCACTCGCGTCGCGGATTAGATACAGAGGATCGAGAATGAACGCAGCTGCCCATGCTGGATGATAGTTTCTTTTAAACCTTTTGTCGAGGAGTTTTTCTACTGGTGATTCGATTACATCGAACTTTGAACACCAGTCTCTGAGTTTAACTCTGAGTTCTTCCCAAATTGGAAGACATTGCCCGATTCTTAGCTTCTCTGTTTTGATCTCTTGTGCCATNCAAAAACGTTTATATTGAATCATAAAACTCGTTAATTTTTTAAACGTCTCAATAGGTTATATTGATCAATTAACCTTGAAAAAAAATGAAATGACAATGTTTCTAAACTTTGAAAATTTTAAAAATAATGCATAAATTATCAAAACCACTTATACGAAAAAGCACTACTATTTACTCGAGAGTCATTTTTCAACGGTTTTGAAACTTCAATGGGTTCTCATTCAAATTACAAACTTTGGGGACATCGCTTTTACATTATCTTAAACATTGGGGGCCAATGTCGTAATTTTCTCGTAAAAAATAATGAGTAGAATGCATAATGCATTTTCAGAATCAAGTCTGAACTTGATTATGCATTATAGTTAAAAAACCAGAATGCATTATGATTATAATTCATAATTAGAATTTAAAATGGATACTGTTTTGTTTCAAAAAACATATTATGCATTATATAATGCATAATCTGTTTTCATAATTTGTGCAGAACACAGCCTAAATGTTGGGATCCGAGAACATCCCAATATACAAATAATGCACCCAATGCATGGTGCGAATTCTCAAACTATGTTGCACGATGAAGTGTGTGAGGTGCAAATGTATTAAAGATTTGTTGATTAAAAATATAAATATTCTTTAGTGGGTTTGTTCATTTTTAAAATTTTTTAGTTGGATTAAATCAGATCATTTTTAATGTAGTTTAGGATTTGTCAAATATATATGATGTCTTAAATATTTAAAATTAAATGAATTGCTTCGAAAGAAAGATGAAATAACTTAAAAAATATATTTTCAATATCAATATTGTTAAAATAATATATTTGCTTATATTTTGAATCATTGAATCAGTAACAAATTCTAATTTGATTAGGAAAAATAAGGAATTTCGTAACCCGTACTCTATTTGGTGCACGATAATTTTATCTAATAAAAATGAATTTAGGGTTTTGTTGGGTTATATTTATGGGAGAATTCCCCGTTCCAAAAATAGAAATTACGGGAGAATTTGTGTAACAGAATTAGGTTTTGTTGGGTTCAAATTAAGTGAAAAATTAATTCGACTAGTTAGGGTTTGTTGGATTCACATTCAGATAGAATTTGAACAAATTTTGTAGATTTTTATAAATTACGTTAATAATTCAATTGATATATTGAGTTTATTTAACTCATTATTGTTGCATATTATGTTACATGTATAACATCAAAATTATTTTATGTTTACAAATAAATTATAATTATTTTTTTAAAAACAAAATATTTAAATTAGTTACAATATATATATATAATGAGTAATGTTTGTCATTGACTCATGATCTTTGAAATAGTGTTAAAGCGATGTCTTTATAGTTTCAAAATTACGTACGAATTACATAAAGTTTACATAATGTGTGTGGTTTACCCTATAACTTTTTAAATTTGTATAACACTATGCATTCAAAGTTTAAAAATTACATGGTTGACCCTTAAAATTTCAAAACCGTTTATATTTGATCCTCACGTCCGGTATTTTTTGAGTTTTTGCGCAATTGACCTCGTTCTTTCCAAATGTTGAAATTGACTGATTTTGTTTACTTATTTGATATTTAGTCTCCGAACATATTAAAGAGTTCTTAATTGACTCGAAGAAATATGTAACATCCGAATCAAACTAAGCTCGATTCAACAAAATCGAGCTTAAAAACAAACCTTGATTGATTCTATTCGAAAGGTTTGTGAACGGGCTAGTTCTGGAGGGGTGTTATGATTGTAATAATTTGGAATTGAGGGATTTTTTGTAAATATAAAAAAGTAGAAGGACCAGTTACAAAATCAATCATTAATTGCATGGCTTATAACTTACTCTATCAAATTATTATTTGTAGCTACCAGCTTTATGATTCCCAGAATTTATTATATTTGTAGTTGGATTCTTCCTCTACTTCTACAAGCATTTATTCATATTAATAAATAGATAAATCATATTTATTAAGGTTTTTATTAATTTGTCTCTGTTTTCATTATTATTGTTAAAATACATTCACTTAAGCAATAAAAAATAGATGAAATTATAACTCGAACAATACCGAATCTATTAAATCAAATATGAGTTGGACCAATGTCAATTCATCTTGAGTAAATTTAAAGAATCTTTTCAATTATAAATTTTTTAAATTGAAATATCTAATTTATAAGGTGAATAATATAATGAGTAATTGAGTTGGTTTAATTTTTTCAATAGAATTAATTTCTTTTATGCAATATGCTATAAGAACACTTTTTATTGCTATTGAATTTGAATTTCTAACTATTTAACTTATATTTGAGTACATTTTATTTTTTAATAGTAATTTAAACCAAACGTAATATGTAAATCATATAAAGACAATTTTGCCCATCCCTTAAAAGTGTAAGACATCATTTCTTCAAACTCACACCGATACAAACTCGATAAGTCGGACTAAAACAACGTAGAAGAACAAGGGAAACAAGAACTCCTTTAAGTAGGAAGAAGCACATGGAATGAAGCAGTGAAAAGAAAAAAAACATTTGCATTCAGAAATTATTCGATTCCCAGTAATCAAATCACTGTCGGGCATCTTCCTTACTTCTTCTTCTTCTAGGGCTACTTCCGTCTTTTCACATTTCATGATGACATGGCACCCCACTGTCTTCTTCCCTTTGCTTTTTGTCCTGAATCCCCAACTGAACCAGTAGCTGAAACTTAACCTCATCGTCCTCGTCTTCGGTCAAATGCTTCTGCGTCAAGTTAAATAAATTTTAATTATTTATCTTTTTTATTTAGAATAAAAATCTCAAGAATCGTATCCGCTGCAAAAGCGGCTTTGTAATAACAGGTGAAAGGGTAAAAGCAAACATGCCCAGAAACTTTAAGGCAGCAACGACGCTGTGAATGAGTCATAAGCCACTCGAAAGTTTAAAAGACTGATTTTTTTTGAAGAATTTAAGAAAATACAGAGAAGAAATGGTGAAATCTTACACAGAGGAAGTATCAACAAAGATTTCATTGAGAACATCATCCTCACCATTAGCTAAGGCAAATATTTCAGCTTCCTTGTCATCTTGTTCACATCTTTTGTCCATATTAGAATGTGCAGAAAGAAATATAAGCTTCTGGGCTTTCTCCATTCCACTTCTCGTCTTAGAATGATTACTTACCCATCTCAATAAAGAAGAACTGCATTTAAAGCTGCACGTAGTAGCTTGAAGAAAAATAAGTCTAACTGATACTTTTGATAATAATACGAAATCAGTCAAATATGTTTCCCAAACGAGTCTACTGCTTTGTGGATTTGCAATCTTCATTTTCCCTGTACTTGGATCTCTTTGTTTAAGCTGTACTGCTTGTGCGTACACTGGATCAAGACCTTCTGTTCTCCATTTCATAAGCTCCATTAAAGCTATATGAGCTTCTTCTCTTGAAACTAAACGAGTTATCAGTTTATCTACATCTTTCTCTTGTTCTGGTGTTAAGCATTTGAATGGCGGTAAATATTTACCACTCGCGTCACGGATTAGATACAGAGGGTCGAGAATGAACGCAGCTGCCCATGCTGGATGATAGTTTCGCTTGAACCGTTTGTCGAGGAGTTTTTCTACTGGTGATTCGATTACATCGAACTTTGAACACCAGTCTCTGAGTTTAACTCTGAGTTCTTCCCAAATTGGAAGACATTGCCCGATTCTTAGCTTCTCTGTTTTGATCTCTTGTGCCATTGTTTTGATTAGTTTCACTAGTGAATGAACAGCTTCCATTTCGTTCCAAAACTGTGGGTTTCTCATCATTTCTTCGATTTCTCTAGCTGCTGTTGATTCCTCCATTAATGTCGTCTTGAATGATTCATCTAATAAAACTAACTGTAAAGCTCGAGCTGAGCTTAGAATATCTTCAACAATGGTGTAATCTTTTGATGACGATGAAGACGATGATGAACCAGTTCTTAATAAGGTTACGCGTCCATATTCCTGCAACTGAAATTTACAAAAAGATTGACGAATTCGCGATCGTGTGTTGACGAATAACGCGAGTTTTGAGCAATTTTCAGTGACGTTTTTGAATAAAGGTAACTCCTTTGAGAAATCTTTGATCAAACTAATGAACCCTTGATACTGACAGCAGAGATTAATCATCCATTGATGCTGATTCTCTAAGTTTTTCAAAGCTTTAGCTTTAAATTTGTCTGAAACTATGCCGACGCATTGATGAACTGTGTTTCGTTCACAAATCTCTGATATTGTATCCCATAAAACTTCTTCTGCGTACCTTGAAGGAACATAACTGCTGCTGAAAATAACTCTTCTGAAAATAGAAGCTCCGTTTGGAAGATTTAATGATAAATGAACCAGATTGTTGTCTTCTGTGGGATTTTGATGATGATGAAGATGATGATGAGGATGATCATGGGATTTTGATTTCCAGCCGTCGGATGAGATCTGGAAGAACATGGCATCGCGTATTTTAGCTTCGCATTCAGCTTTAGCTTCTTCGTATTTAGCATCTAGTCTTGAACCTGCAAATTCTCGGCTTGAGATTGCTGGTAATCCGACTTGATTGAGAAAAGCTTTGAATTTTGGGTGTTCAAGGCTTGAAAATGAGACTGAACCGCCGCTTTCGAAAACCCAATCGGAGAGAAAATCAAACGCCGATTCAATCTGGGTTTTTGTTAGTGTCTGTCCCGGTGAAGTTTTGGGGCTTTTTAAGCGTTTTACGCTGTCTTCGAGTTTGGCTAAAGGACCCAAATCCTCTTTTCCGCCGGATAAAACTAGGTGTTGCTGTGCGAAGAATCCGCCGCCGCTCGCCGGACTTGCGCTAGAAGAAGCTAGAACGGCGCTGTGAGTAGCGACGGAGACAGTATGTGGGTAAGATAAATCGACGGTGAATCTGGATGGGTCAATGATTGCTAAAGGCGTAGGAGATTGGTGGGTTGAAAATGTCGTCACAATGCCACCGGAATTCCCGTTCCCACCACCACCGACACTGATAATATCGCCGCCGCGAGTACCGCCGGATAACGAACCACGCTTCCGGTGATTATGCGTCTTTGTAGAAGCAGCAGAAACGCCGCCACAGTGAGCGATTGAAACCGGCGGTACTGAAGAAATCGGTTTTGGAGCAGAAGAGAAATTGGAGCAAGTCCCTCGTTTAAGATGCTCCGACGCGGTTCTGGACGGATTCGAGGCGGAGAAAACGGCGTCACATAAAGAACACCGGAGCTTCACCGCCTTGGGTAACCCGGAATCAGAATGGTTAACCAGAATCGGTTCAAGGTGTGCCCAATACCATGCTCCTTTGCCCTTCACTGCTTTACTCCGTACCATAACCAGACCTTCATATCTCTTGTGCACCGCCTTCGCCTCCAGTTCCTCAGATGACATAGAGGTCGACTCCACCGCCGTGGCATTAGGCGCCGCCATTGCAAAAAAACACAGTAAGAAATCAAAAACCAGCCACTTTATTAATCTTCTTCACTTAACAACAATTCCATCAGATTTTCCATCACCTAAACCCCTCCTGGTTAGAAAAAACGTCGAGGTTTCCATGGCTGAGCAAGTGGCAGATCTATAAATCAGAAAGGGGCGGCGCCGCCGTGGAAGGAATTCGGTAGGCGTGGAGATGGAGAAAAGAGAATCGGAAAAAAAGGGATGAAAAGGACGAAGAATGAATGCAGTACAGTAGTTCTAGAGAGAAGGTGAAGGGGAAGAAGGAGGAGAAATGGTGTCCTTTGAAGAGTTGGCTGGTTCTAAGCTTAAAACTATTCTTACTAACACGCGCCTCTGCCATTGATGAATAGAAGCTTCTTCATTTCTTAGTCTTTGTCCATTGGCTTTTATCCAATTATTATTATT
Source organism: Utricularia reniformis (assembly GCA_009725065.1). Taxonomy (NCBI): domain Eukaryota; kingdom Viridiplantae; phylum Streptophyta; class Magnoliopsida; order Lamiales; family Lentibulariaceae; genus Utricularia; species Utricularia reniformis. Next base: position 45,698 of record RWGZ01001080.1, read on the forward strand.
TAAACTCTTTTTTCATTTTAATATAATCACAAATTTATATAATATACATAAATAATTATATATAGAGTTTATCAAAATTTCATATATTTATTTCATAAAATTACACATTGCGAGTTTAATGATCATAAAATATAGACATTCTACCCTCCCGTTAGAAGATGAATGTGAAAATAATTTTGAGAAATTAACGTTAATATTGATCGTCATTATATCAATAGTAATAATCGTAAAACTATGATATTCTCATATTTAAGTACATCTCATTTTATTATTTTAATAATATAAATTTATAATAATAATCAAAATAATAGACTTAATTTCATTCTTAAAAAATGAATTATGTAAAATAATTTGTGAGAAGCTTAAAATATTAAAATTGAAAACTTTAATTTATTAATTATAATGATCTAAATAATTAGACCCCTTTAAAAATGATAATAATTGTTTTACGATTAATGAAATAATTAATTACTTAAATTTCAAATATTTGTTTTATATATCAAAATATCAATGAACTAATTACTATTTATATTTACCGATATAATTGTTATAACTTAACATACTTTTACCTTGTGTTTTATTTAACAAATAGAGTACCAAAATTTTCCAATTTCTTGCATGACTTTGCTTGTCTTTTTATTGGAACTAAAAATAAATAATAATTTAATTATAATTAGTATTAAATGTAATCATAATAATAATTGTAATCTTAAAAAATGGAAAAATGTGATAATGATTGTTAATTGTTGTTATACTGGAGAAAGTGGCCCAGTCCAGCCATTTTGCTGTATGAGTAGTGGAAGTTTAGGCCCAGGTGGCTGTAAAGGGGAGATTTAATTGGGCCCCCTCTGCTCTAACCCATCTTTTATATATTCACCGGGTCCACGTCAAATACGGATCCAATATATATTTATTATATTAAATTATACAAATATGTTAAAATTATTAGGTCAAATCATGATAATTTTATTCAGTATTACATTTGCATAAAATATATTTCTAACTATATTAGAAAATATTGTATAATGGCTTTGTCCAAAAATTAGGTTTATATTGAAAATTATTTGTATGAGTAAAATAAGTTTGGTGTAAATAAATTTATGTACTTATAAATTATTTGTCAAATTTATTTGAGAAAATTACGTAATTGACGCATAATGTTTAAAACAATGTTAATACGATGCCCCAAAGTTTGTAAATTGCGTGAGAAGCTCATGAAGTTTCAAACCGTTCAAGAATGACCATCGAGTGAATAATAGTGGTTTTCGTCCTTTTTCGTATAAGTGATTTTGATAATTTATGAGTTATTTTTAAAATTTTAAAAGTTGTGAGACAGTCATAACATCTTTTCAAGGTTAATCGGTCAAATACAAACTCTGTGGACGTTTAAAATATTAACGAGTATAATGGTCAAATATAAATGGTTTTGGAAGTTCATGAGCCAACAACACAATTATTAAACTTTGAGGGTACGGTATTTACAACATTTAAAAGTTTAGGGACCAACCACGCACATTATATCAACTTCGAGGTTTTGTGTGCAATTTGCAAACTTTAGAGACACCACCTTTACATTATTATAAAGTTTATGGGCCAATAACAAACTTTACTCAAATTTATTTAGTAATCGTTGAATGTTGTTTATAAATAAATTATAACTAAGGAAGAAAATTATGATCAATGCTTGTCTTTTAGATCAGATTTATGGTACTTTATTTAAAATGCAATATATTTGTATTTACTTTTGTATTAATTTATCAAAGACAGTTATTGTTTCTCTATATATAATTTTAGAAATATAAATTTACAAAATTCAATATAGTTAAAAATATGATCGATATTAGATTTGGAAGAAAATTCAATATTCGGTATTTCATTATGCAATACATTGTGATAGTTGTTACCGAATGCTCAACCTTACATTTTAGTGATCCTTTAATTTACTTATGTTTTGCTTCCAAAAAAATTGTTTCAATTTTTTATTAGAGAAAATTGCATAAATAGCCCTCCAACTTACGAGCTGTGTAAAGGCTATACCCTCCAACTTATGAAATTGCATGAATGACCCCTCAAGTTATCAAAACCGTTTGTTTTTTACCCTTGGTATTTAGCACATGATTTTCCGTTAAGTTTGCAAACATTTTTCTTTGGTAGTATTCGTTCTCAATGTTCACAAATTATGCAAATAAGTCTTTTATACGAAAAATTATACAAAATTGATACGTCAAGTTCGAGAAATGTGCATCCGGACGTAAAACAATAACAATGTCGTATATGGTCAATATTAGACGCTATTGTTTACTTGAAGTGTCGTACATGCATTTAATTAAAATTGGAGGGTCATATGCGTATATTTTTATTAACTTGAAATGTCATATTTACATATTTTTGTTAACTTTAGATGTCATATTTGCAATTTCGTAATTTAGATGGCATACCATTTACACCACCCCAAAGTTGGAGGGTCACCGACGAACGTCACCTTTTTGTATTATATTGAGTTAATTGAAATTTAATTTTACCAATAATTAATATTTTGTATTTTCAATTGAAAACAAGTTATAATGTATTAAATAATTCAAATCAAACAGTGAAATAGATTTCCAACTCAAAGATTAGATAAAACCTACAAAAATATTATAATTTATATGATAATCGATATCATTAGTATTTTTTATTTGGTGTTTTAAAATGTTATTCACTTATCTTAAAGAATGTAAATAACATAAGTGTTTAGAATATTCTAATTTATATGATAGCAGTCCGCTACTAACTTTCCAATATCTTTCTTAGTCTAATCATTAACTACTAAACTATAGGAAGGTCTAATTTAATAATACAAAATACCATTAAACATCACCCATAAAATAATAGGGTGATATCTGCCCACAACCCCCAACTTACGAGTTGTGTAAATGGTATGTCATCCAAGTTACGAAATTGCAAATATGATACATTTTTTGAGCAAAAATATGCATTTGTAGCCCTCCAACTTCAATTATATGTAAATAAGACACATCAAATTTCAAATACCGTTTATCATTGACACTTTAATGAACTCGTAAATTTTTGTATAATTTTTCAAACGGGTCTTATTTGCATACTTTGTGATGTGTTTTCAAACGATTTTCAACTTACGGAAAACCGGATGCTAGAATGTCACAAGTAAAAAATAAACTGTATCGATAACTTTATGTATCATTCTTGCAATTTCGTAGGTTGGATGACATGATGTTTACACAGCTAGTAAATTGTGGGGCTAATTATGCAATTTTCTCATTATTTTATTGAAAACTTATCTCCAAGTAGAAAGAGAGAAAATTATAGTTTAAAATAAAATTAGATCTCATAGTTTAATTTTAACTATAAAATCAAATCAGGTTAATTGTTGATTTTTGTATTAAGCATTCAACCATGTAATAGACAACATTTCAATTGGGATTGATCTAATAGTCAAATCAAGGGGTGAAAACGAATCGAACTGAGCTGATCCGATCAAGATTCAAATTCGATTTCCTAGCAAACCGAACTCTGAAACTCAAATTTCTAACTAATTGAGTCGAACCGTCTCGCGAGCCAAATAATATTATAATATTTTTATATGTTAATAATATAATATAAATGAAAATATATATTAAAGTATATATCATTTTTAATTAATTTGAACATAAATGTCAAATCATAGATTCTTTGGTTTTCGAATCCAAACCAAACATTGTATATTTAAAGTCGAAATTGAACCTTAAAAAACACTAAAATTTGGTTCGGTTCGTTTACATCCAGAATCCATCCCAAACGATTCCATTGGGTATGAAAATTGAAAACTTTGACATATGATAACTCTTAATTATTATAACTTGAGTGTTTTACTAATTTAACAAAAAAACAAAATTTAATTATTATTAATTATATCAATTATTGTGAAATTAGAATGAATGTTGAACAAAGACTGATCATAAATGTCAAATTCGGTTAAATTACAATTCAGCCAATGACAGCATAGTTTCAATAAAATTATATACTGCGACCATGACCAACATTATTACCATAGTCATTAATCATCGCGACCATTTAATTCAAAATCAAACCAGATAGACGGCTAGATTTAATTCCTGATACTTATGAAAATTATTTGTATATATATACCAACTGTCAGTCAAATTAATCCATTCAACCGCCGCCATGGGCAAAGCTTTCGTCGTTATACTCGTTCTTTGTTGTTTGATTTTAGCGGGAGGCGGTACGTTACAGAGGGAAACGTACATTGTTCACGTTGAAGAGCCAGAGCATGTGATGGATTCCGCGGACCTGGAATCTTGGTACACGTCGTTCTTACCGGAAGCGATGGTTGCGTTCGGAAAACCGAGGATTGTTCACTCTTACAAGAATGTGTTTTCTGGGTTTGCGGCGGAGTTGTCTGCCGGAGAATTGGAAGCTTTACGACTGAAGAAAGGGTTTATGTCTGCGAGCCCACAAAGGATTTTGCCTTTGCACACCACCCGTTCACCGGAATTCCTTGGTTTACATCATGACTATGGAGTTTGGAAAGATTCGATTTATGGTAGAGGTGTCGTGGTTGCCGTTTTGGATACCGGAATAGATCCTTATCACCCTTCTTTTAGCGGCAGAGGAATGCCTCCGCCGCCGTTGAAATGGAAGGGAACTTGTGAGTTTAATTCTACGGCGTGTAATAATAAGCTGATTGGTGCTAAAAACTTCGTCTTTGATGATAATGGTCCGATGGATCGTAATGGTCATGGAACCCACGCCGCCAGTACGGCTGCCGGACGGTTCGTTATGGGAGCGAATGTGTTGGGGAGTGCAAGGGGCACGGCGGCAGGGGTAGCGCCGATGGCTCACTTGGCTGTTTATAGAACTTGCTCCGATGACTGTTTGGAAAGTGACGTATTGGCCGCCATGGATGCCGCCATTCAAGATGGCGTTGATGTTATCTCTATCTCGTTTGGAGGATTTTCTACAGCTTTTTTTGATGATAATATTGCTTTAGGAGCTTATAGTGCTGTGCAGAAAGGGATTTTTGTTAGTTGTTCCGCAGGGAATAACGGTCCGTCGGAGACAACTCTGTCGAATGAAGCGCCGTGGATTCTTACTGTAGGTGCAAGCACTATTGATAGAAGAATGAAAGCGACGGCGGCGCTCGGAAACGGGATTCATCTCGCAGGCGAATCTGCGTTTCAGCCGAGGAATTGGCCGGCGAGACAGATACCTCTGGTTTTTCCGGGCATGAATACGAGCAATCACGCTGCTTTATACTGCTCCAAAGAATCTCTTTTCAACACCGGAGTTAAAGGAAAGATTGTTGTCTGCTCTTTCGACAGTAGAACCAGCCAAATCGAACAAGGCCGCGCCGTCAGAGAAGCCGGCGGCGCCGCCATGATACTAAAGAACATGGAGTTTCAAGGCTTTACAACTTCCGCGGACGCCCACGTCATCGCCGCCACCAACGTTAACTACGAAGACGGCGAAAAGATTATTAGCTATATCAACTCAACATCGAAATCTCCGACAGCGGCGATTCTTTTCCAAGGAACGGTCACCGGCGAGCAAGGAGTACCGATGGTAGCACCGTTCTCATCCCGGGGACCAGGCTATATCGGTCGTGGGATTCTAAAACCAGACATAATCGGTCCCGGCGTCAATATTCTCGGAGCATGGACTAATTCCGGCAGATTCAACATAATTTCCGGCACATCCGTATCAAGTGCTCATTTAACCGGAGTCGCCGCCCTCATAAAAAATATCCACCGAGACTGGTCTCCAGCCGCCATTAAATCAGCAATAATGACCACCGCAGACATAACCACCCACGATAACCAACCAATTCCCGATGAACACCTCCGCCCCGCTGACATCTTCTCAGCCGGATCAGGCCACGTAAACCCCACCAAAGCCATTGATCCCGGTCTCATTTACGACATAAAACCAGAAGAATACATCCCATATCTCTGCAGCCTCAAATATACAAGCAGGGAAGTCAGCATGATCACATTACAGAGAACAAATTGTTCTTCAGCAACAGATATGTCTCTGGGCCAACTGAATTATCCTTCATTTACACTGCAATTCGGACAACGAAATCAGAGATTCTCAAGAACAGTGACGAATGTGGGTGATGTTAAGGAAAGCTATATTGTAGAGATCGTTGCACCTAAAGGATTTCAGGTTAGTGTGAATCCACGGAGGCTGAATTTCACGGCGAGGAACCAGAAGTTGAAGTATGAAGCTGTATTTAGCGTAACGGGAAATGATTGGGGTGAAGGTTACATTATATGGAAATCTGTGAAGCATTTTGTTCGAACTCCATTTGCTGCAACTTCGGATTTGTGAGGTTGAAGAAAGCCTCTGAAACAGCTTTAGTTCTTTCAATTTGTCCAGAATTAGGATGTTGCATTTATAGAAATNAGTAGAAAAGCACATCGGACCTAGGCGATAAAAATAGATCGACCTATAATTCGAGCACTATCGAGCATATTGAAGCAAGTTTGAACCGGACCAAGACCAGTTCGACTTGAGAGGGAGTGTTGAAATATATTCCACATCGGATGTGAAAATATAAATGTCTAGTTTATAAGAGGAGTGATATCATGGGTAATGGACTTGACCCAAGTCTTTTCAATGTGATTCACTTCTCTTATGGATTGAGTTGCACTATCCGTCCTATTGAATCCTAAATTTCAAGAAAACCAAGGGGTGAAAACCAATCAAACTAGTTTGTGAACCTCTTGAGCGAACCTTAAAAAACACTAAAATTTGGTTCGGTTCGTTTACATCCGGAATCCAACCCAAACGATTCCATTGGGTATGAAAATTGAAAACTTTGAAATATGATAACTCTTAATTATTATAACTTGAGTGTTTTACTAATTTAACAAAAAACCAAAATTTAATTATTATTAATTATATCAATTATTGTGAAATTAGAATGAATGTTGAACAAAGACTGATCATAAATGTCAAATTCGGTTAAATTACAATTCAGCCAATGACAGCATAGTTTCAATAAAATTATATACTGCGACCATGACCAACATTATTACCATAGTCATTAATCATCGCGACCATTTAATTCAAAATCAAACCAGATAGACGGCTAGATTTAATTCCTGATACTTATGAAAATTATTTGTATATATATACCAACTGTCGGTCAAATTAATCCATTCAACCGCCGCCATGGGCAAAGCTTTCGTCGTTATACTCGTTCTTTGTTGTTTGATTTTAGCGGGAGGCGGTACGTTACAGAGGGAAACGTACATTGTTCACGTTGAAGAGCCAGAGCATGTGATGGATTCCGCGGACCTGGAATCTTGGTACACGTCGTTCTTACCGGAAGCGATAGTTGCGTTCGGAAAACCGAGGATTGTTCACTCTTACAAGAATGTGTTTTCTGGGTTTGCGGCGGAGTTGTCTGCCGGAGAATTGGAAGCTTTACGACTGAAGAAAGGGTTTATGTCTGCGAGCCCACAAAGGATTTTGCCTTTGCACACCACCCGTTCACCGGAATTCCTTGGTTTACATCATGACTATGGAGTTTGGAAAGATTCGATTTATGGTAGAGGTGTCGTGGTTGCCGTTTTGGATACCGGAATAGATCCTTATCACCCTTCTTTTAGCGGCAGAGGAATGCCTCCGCCGCCGTTGAAATGGAAGGGAACTTGTGAGTTTAATTCTACGGCGTGTAATAATAAGCTGATTGGTGCTAAAAACTTCGTCTTTGATGATAATGGTCCGATGGATCGTAATGGTCATGGAACCCACGCCGCCAGTACGGCTGCCGGACGGTTCGTTATGGGAGCGAATGTGTTGGGGAGTGCAAGGGGCACGGCGGCAGGGGTAGCGCCGATGGCTCACTTGGCTGTTTATAGAACTTGCTCCGATGACTGTTTGGAAAGTGACGTATTGGCCGCCATGGATGCCGCCATTCAAGATGGCGTTGATGTTATCTCTATCTCGTTTGGAGGATTTTCTACAGCTTTTTTTGATGATAATATTGCTTTAGGAGCTTATAGTGCTGTGCAGAAAGGGATTTTTGTTAGTTGTTCCGCAGGGAATAACGGTCCGTCGGAGACAACTCTGTCGAATGAAGCGCCGTGGATTCTTACTGTAGGTGCAAGCACTATTGATAGAAGAATGAAAGCGACGGCGGCGCTCGGAAACGGGATTCATCTCGCAGGCGAATCTGCGTTTCAGCCGAGGAATTGGCCGGCGAGACAGATACCTCTGGTTTTTCCGGGCATGAATACGAGCAATCACGCTGCTTTATACTGCTCCAAAGAATCTCTTTTCAACACCGGAGTTAAAGGAAAGATTGTTGTCTGCTCTTTCGACAGTAGAACCAGCCAAATCGAACAAGGCCGCGCCGTCAGAGAAGCCGGCGGCGCCGCCATGATACTAAAGAACATGGAGTTTCAAGGCTTTACAACTTCCGCGGACGCCCACGTCATCGCCGCCACCAACGTTAACTACGAAGACGGCGAAAAGATTATTAGCTATATCAACTCAACATCGAAATCTCCGACAGCGGCGATTCTTTTCCAAGGAACGGTCACCGGCGAGCAAGGAGTACCGATGGTAGCACCGTTCTCATCCCGGGGACCAGGCTATATCGGTCGTGGGATTCTAAAACCAGACATAATCGGTCCCGGCGTCAATATTCTCGGAGCATGGACTAATTCCGGCAGATTCAACATAATTTCCGGCACATCCGTATCAAGTGCTCATTTAACCGGAGTCGCCGCCCTCATAAAAAATATCCACCGAGACTGGTCTCCAGCCGCCATTAAATCAGCAATAATGACCACCGCAGACATAACCACCCACGATAACCAACCAATTCCCGATGAACACCTCCGCCCCGCTGACATCTTCTCAGCCGGATCAGGCCACGTAAACCCCACCAAAGCCATTGATCCCGGTCTCATTTACGACATAAAACCAGAAGAATACATCCCATATCTCTGCAGCCTCAAATATACAAGCAGGGAAGTCAGCATGATCACATTACAGAGAACAAATTGTTCTTCAGCAACAGATATNTAGTTCTTATAGAATCACACTAACATTTCACATTCAGACTAAAATAGTAACATTTAATTAAAATTGATGTATATTTTAGGAAGTATATAATATTTGAGTTAATTAAAAAAATTATGGAGGAACAATACATGAGATTTGGTAAAAATTCCTTAGTACCATATCAACAACACATGAGCCTTTGTGTGTATTTATTGCCTTGTAACCCATCAAAATAGTAGATTCTTCTATTTTTATTATATAAAAATAACAATAATAAACTTTTAAAATATATATTATAAAAAAATTACAATGGTAACTCTCTATATTTGAAATAGTCTAAAATCAATACTATAAAGTTTTAAAAACACTCGAACTTTGGGAACACTTTGAGTTAAATGTATATATTTTTATAACTTCAAAGTAAACTATGCAATTATTTTATTTAAAAGGATGGTGTTAAAAAATCATTTTTTAAAAAATCGGGGATCAATAGTGTGCATTATATCAAATTAAGATGTTTTGCGTATAATTTAGAAACTTTACAGACATATATTTTACATTATTTTAAAGTTCGAGATCACTTAGAAACATCACAATTGTGGAATCAGTTCTTTTTTGTGTTGTTTTTATATAGTATTTATTTTCATGGTCTATTGTGAAGTTATTGTTTTTAGCTTTGCTGCACCGACTTTACAATTTTCCTCACGCACCCGAGTCGAACCGAGTCGACTCTTGACACAAAACGACGTCGTTTTGATTTCTTCATTAATTATATTTTTTCTTCGTTAGAAAAGTGACTTATATGCACTCACGACTTTATCATATAATCTATCTACTTATAAATTAATCGCGTAAGCAATAATGGACCAAAATATGGTTGCTTTTGGGGACACATGAAATAGAACAACTATATTCATTTTTGATAAAATTTAATTATCTTATATAATAAATTGATAAAATATTTGTAGTTTAAAACTTAGAGTTCATGTAACTCTAAACAAATGTTAACATTATTTTATTTAAAAATAATAGTCGAGTCGAAAATCCGACTCTTACAATATTGCCGAGTCGAGTCGTGTCGTATCGAGTCGGTGCCGCATAGGTTTTTAGGTGAAATCTTTCAAATCTATATAATGAGTTTCTTTCTATCAATTATTAAAAAATTGAGATACTCTGAAATTTCGTCAAATATTGTGAATGTATTGGTTAAATACTAATTGGAGACGATCCTGAATTTTTTATAGTGTCGTAAATTGAAATATCATAATTATAATTTATACAAAAATATTAATATACGTTATTTACCTATATAAAAAAATACTTATATATTAGTTATTAGAATCAATAGTAGGGTGGTAATTTCTCAAATCACAATTTGTCGCAATTAGTTTAAGCTTCAATAGTTAAATCGTAAGTTTTTAACGATGATCCCATTATAAATTTGTTTATATATTATGTGTTAATTAAATATGATTGGATAAAAACACTATATAAACACCATCGGTCTTATTTAAGTATCAAACAAATTTATCGTGATTTTGTGTAGTAATAAATACAATATTGAGTTTCATTAAAATTATTATATAATCATTAATCTGGATAAATAGAACTTTTTTATTTAATAATTTTGTCAATTAAAAATGAAAAATATCAATTTAATAATAAGAAAACATTGTATTTGGTCCTTAAATATTGTAATTTTGATAAATTTAATCTCAAACTTTAATTTTGTATCCTTATTACTCATATTTTTATAATTTGGAAAAAAATCCCTAATATTTTCTAAATTTTGACAAATTCTATGCACGGAGTACTAAATTAGTTCTCAAACAATTAGTTTTGACGTACACATTAAACTTTGAATAAATAGAGTTAACCGAGTGCTAAATCGACCAATTGCCAAAATTTACAATGTTAAGAACTAATTTTACTCAAATTTATAAAGTATGAAAATTAAATTTACTTCAAAATTTTTTGAATAATTGATTTATTAAAATTTTAAAATATCACTAATTGATTTTTAAAATAATTTTAATGAATTTTTCTACCAAAACCAAATTAATGCGAAAAATGCCAATCGACGGAATATGGGAGTGAGTGTCAGCGAGGACTAACAGGAAATCAGCACAACGGCATCGGCGGTACACCACCGGTACGCCGAAGTTAATCAACTCCTGTATCTTCGGCGTTCATCCTCATCCTCATGGGAAATGGGTCTATTGTCAGTGCTTAATCTCTCGCCTTTCCTCATCCATCTCCCTATTTCCAATTCCAATGCCTATTTTCATGGTTTGCTAATTCGAATTCGTAGTTAATGGATTTCAGCAATTAAGTACGTAAAATTCTGATTGCTTGGAGGATTTTGCAGTAGAGTAGCGTAAATTGTGGCGATTTTGCACGGGGCGGGTTAGTCCTCCCAATTGCAACACTTTCAAAATCCGGACGGGAAAATCTAGGTCACATGTCTTCTTTGTTGCTCCTTGCTATTATCCATACTACTGTGATAGACATCAGAATGTTTCTGACCGGAAAATCGTATTAAAGAGGAGGATGGATATCTTCTTGGAATCGGAATATAAATGCGGAATATTCCTTTTCTGTAGTTGAATTATAATTATTATTGATTTGGGATGAAAATACAGTGTTCTCTGAATTTCTGAATTCGCTGCACTGTAATCGGGCGAAATGGTTCGAGGAACTCTTGAAGTTGAGCTAATCGGAGCAAAAAACCTCAAGGATGACGATTTCCTTGGTAATAGCCTCATCCCGTGATGAGATCCTTTTGTGGGCTTTCTCTTAATTGTGATCTACTTGTCTTTTATACAGGTAAAATGGATCCCTACGCGAAACTCACTTACCATACACAAGAACACAAAAGCAATACTGCTTCAGGTTTAAATATTTTCGCTATTATCAATCAAAACTGAGTTTGTGTAACTTGGTGGTTTATTTAGGCGAGGGTAGTGATCCAGAGTGGAATGAGACATTTGTGTTCGAGATTAGTGATGATGTAGTTGAACTTTCGATAAAAATAATGGACAAAGATAAGCTTTCTGATGATGATCATGTAGGAGAGGCAAAGTGAGATATGTTTAGTTCTTGTTGTTGATGAATTATATTGAAACAAGTCCATTTTTAGATCATTGTAAGAAAATGGTTTCAGGATTCAACTGGATGTACTTTTGGTAGAAGGAAGTGTTCCTGCAGTGTCATACTATATCCTCAAAGATGATGAATATCGTGGCGAAATCGGAGTCGGGCTTAAGTTCACTCCCGAGGTAATCATATTTATATATGTGGAAATATAAATATTTTAGTTTATAAGATAAGTGATATCATAAGTAAGCGGTTTAACTTAGCATTTTCAATGTAATTCGTTTCTCTTATGGATTGGGCACTATTCCGATCCATTTAATCCTGAATTTCTATATAGTATTAGAGTTTTAGGATGGGGTTCGAGCTGGTCTGTACTGGTTTAGACAAAAAACTATGGTAGAAAATGCATCGGGCTTAGGCGGTAAAAATAGATCGATCTATGATTCTAGCACTATCGAACATATTGAAACAAGTCTGAACCATACCTAGGCTAGTTCGATTTGAAGTGAAGTGTTGAAATATATTCCACATCAATTGTGCAAATACAAATATTTTAGTTTATAAGGGGAGTGATATCATGATTAATTAATTGGCTTGGTCCATACATTCTATGATTTAATTCTCTTATAGACTGAACTACACCGACACTCTTTCGGCTCATTAAATCTTGAATTTCTACAATATAACATGGGATTGATCTTGATTATAAATTGGAGAAGATGATTTATTTGGTGTTGCAGGAGGGATATGGTTACAGAAAAGACGAGTTTGCTAAAGAAGAAGAAGGCTATGGTGGTTATAGAGACTCCTCTTACTGAATAATGATTGATATCGGAGTNTTTCTGTAGTTGAATTATAATTATTATTGATTTGGGATGAAAATACAGTGTTCTCTGAATTTCTGAATTCGCTGCACTGTAATCGGGCGAAATGGTTCGAGGAACTCTTGAAGTTGAGCTAATCGGAGCAAAAAACCTCAAGGATGACGATTTCCTTGGTAATAGCCTCATCCCGTGATGAGATCCTTTTGTGGGCTTTCTCTTAATTGTGATCTACTTGTCTTTTATACAGGTAAAATGGATCCCTACGCGAAACTCACTTACCATACACAAGAACACAAAAGCAATACTGCTTCAGGTTTAAATATTTTCGCTATTATCAATCAAAACTGAGTTTGTGTAACTTGGTGGTTTATTTAGGCGAGGGTAGTGATCCAGAGTGGAATGAGACATTTGTGTTCGAGATTAGTGATGATGTAGTTGAACTTTCGATAAAAATAATGGACAAAGATAAGCTTTCTGATGATGATCATGTAGGAGAGGCAAAGTGAGATATGTTTAGTTCTTGTTGTTGATGAATTATATTGAAACAAGTCCAATTTTAGATCATTGTAAGAAAATGGTTTCAGGATTCAACTGGATGTACTTTTGGTAGAAGGAAGTGTTCCTGCAGTGTCATACTATATCCTCAAAGATGATGAATATCGTGGCGAAATCGGAGTCGGGCTTAAGTTCACTCCCGAGGTAATCATATTTATATATGTGGAAATATAAATATTTTAGTTTATAAGATAAGTGATATCATAAGTAAGCGGTTTAACTTAGCATTTTCAATGTAATTCGTTTCTCTTATGGATTGGGCACTATTCCGATCCATTTAATCCTGAATTTCTATATAGTATTAGAGTTTTAGGATGGGGTTCGAGCTGGTCTGTACTGGTTTAGACAAAAAACTATGGTAGAAAATGCATCGGGCTTAGGCGGTAAAAATAGATCGACCTATGATTCTAGCACTATCGAACATATTGAAACAAGTCTGAACCATACCTAGGCTAGTTCGATTTGAAGTGAAGTGTTGAAATATATTCCACATCAATTGTGCAAATACAAATATTTTAGTTTATAAGGGGAGTGATATCATGATTAATTAATTGGTTTGGTCCATACATTCTATGATTTAATTCTCTTATAGACTGAACTACACCGACATTCTTTCGGCCCATTAAATCTTGAATTTCTACAATATAACATGGGATTGATCTTGATTATAAATTGGAGAAGATGATTTATTTGGTGTTGCAGGAGGGATATGGTTATAGAAAAGACGAGTTTGCTAAAGAAGAAGAAGAAGGCTATGGTGGTTATAGAGACTCGTCTTACTGAATAATGATTGATATCGGAGTAAGAACTATGTTTTTAACGTGTAATATGTCACTCTTATGTTTGGTTTTATTGGTACGGATTTTTATTCGACTATATTTTATGGTGTTCTTTGTCATAAATCTATGTACCTGTTCATGTTTGTTCAAGAATGTCTCTTTGATGTGATTCATGTTAGGTGTATTTTTTACCAAACTAGACTTTCCATAATTTAATGTTCCATATTTCAATTGCATGTAGGTCAAACCCTTAAAACTCATCAACTTATATGTATTGGTCGAATATATTATAATTTTGTTTATCATCGATTCGATCAAATGAATTAGAAATTTGGTCTAACTCGTCAATTACTAAAGATGAATAAATCCATAAGTTTATTTTTTATTGCCCAATGTATAGTCTTATTTTAAAACGGTTGAATTATCCATTGACACCCCTAATTATACTATATGGGAAATGATCATATTTTTATTTAGATGGTGGGGTGGTAGAAGGTACCATTTTACTTAATTAATTTTTTTAAAAAAATATTTTTATTTTTCGGACAACATGAAAAACTTGAGTGTGTATCTGAAAACCCGATACTAGATGATACATGATAAAATATCGGTACCTATAACGCTATGTTTCACACTTGCATGATTTCGCTTTGAACTAGATTAGTTCTAATGACTCTCATTTAAGGGCATCCACATCTATGTCAGTCCGGACAGTTGTTTTTCTATCTCCACATCAGCTTTCTCTCGGTATACATCATCATTTTTAATTTTTAATATTAATATCAATATTTTTATATATAACTTTCTTCACATCTTTGCAACAATGTCCGGACATTTATATATTTTTATTTTTTGGTATTACATGTTTTTTATGTAAATACTAACCCGGTAATCGAAATCTACTAAATTGATATGTATTTAATTTGGTTTTGGTTATTGAAATCATAATTAAAAATCATTTAATCGAATCGGTTAAAAATATAAATCAATAAAACGATCGTTTTTGCATATATAATATATAACAATCATAATATTATCGATAAAATTATTAAATTATAAATATTTATATTTTATAATAATTATTTTAAAAATAATTTTTAAAATTAAAAAAAAAATACAGAAAAAGAGTTTCTCAATCCAGGACACTCCCTCTCCTCACAAGACACATGGACACTCCCATGTGTCAAATAGTTGTACAGGTTGGCCACCCAGTTAGATTGGGAGGCCAACGTTGTAGATGTCCTAATCTCGAAATCTTATTTTTTCAATAGTTATAAACTTTTGAGTACGTAACATCATACTTCTATTCCATTTCGAAGATATTTAGCTTTCAAGTTCCAAAAATATCATTGTGAATAATGATGTTGGAATTTACTTAACATTCACCAACATCCTCAAGGAATCTTACAATACTAGTATTGGATATATTGATTAGTAAAAATACATTTGTGTAATGACTTCTCTGAGATGCTCGTATTAATTATGATAATGTTTTAAATAATATTTTTGGTGAATTTAGATCTTGATTTAGATAAAATGATTGTTTTAATTTGGTTTATTTCGTTAATCTTGTTAACATTACGAATTATGTATTATACAATATAAATACTTAATTTGATATAATTCTTATAAGATGGATTACTGAAATAATTCTTCTATAAACCACATTTTAGATAAATAAATTATTTATTTGATTAAATTGATATTTTAATTTAAATTGATGTAATATTGGTGATGGTTGGAAACACACTCCACCGCCCGGTGCAGTGAACGTATCGTAGTTGTATTCTAGTTTTACAAAACACCATTAATAATTGCGTTCGTGTGACCGCAGAAAACAGCGGTGAGTTCACAGCTGGGTTAACCCAACGGCCACCAAAACGCACCTGTCAAATGTCAATTTTATCCTTAATAAATTATAGTTTATTTTTTTTAAAAAATAATTTTGATCAATAACTTCTTATATTCTATCAATTACGTGTTCAAACTATAAAAATATATATAACAATTTAAAAATGTAGTTTTGAAATAACGAATTTATCATAAAATAATATGAAATATAATTTTTAAGTTATAAACAATTATTTAAAAATAAGAGAAAAAAANTGTTTTCTTCTCCGCCGCCCGGAAACAGTTCGGGCTGTCGGTTCCAGGAGAAGGTACTTGTAGTTTTGGCGCTATTGTCTTCTTGTACAAGGTAAATGTTACCAATTTGTTCGTGTTCTTTTCAATGTCCGCGATTATTATGTTTTTCGCCTTTTCTCCTTTGTTTTTTGCCCGTTGTGGGTTTTTATTGCTTGCATGTGGAGAATATTGACTCCGATTGCTTAAAATGTGGATTATTTTTGGGTTTGTTGATTCAGTCGATGACGCCGAGTGTTCTGTTT
The DNA here is from genome assembly GCA_009725065.1 of Utricularia reniformis. Classification (NCBI taxonomy): domain Eukaryota; kingdom Viridiplantae; phylum Streptophyta; class Magnoliopsida; order Lamiales; family Lentibulariaceae; genus Utricularia; species Utricularia reniformis. The sequence goes on from RWGZ01001080.1 coordinate 62,375, forward strand.
CGAGAAATCATGTTTCGTTTGACGGAATTTTAATGTTTTGGGTTTCGATTCTGATTAGGGTATATTAATCGTCTCGTTGTGAAGTGATTTTCTTACTTATCTTTTTGGTGAAGAGCAGTGAAGTGAATATCAGCATTGGAGAGAACGGTAAATTTGCTTGATTTTGCAATACGTGAGCAGCGAGGTTTCTTGTCACCGGTGGAGATTTCAAAAAATGGTAAAGTCAAATTTGGTCCCCAGATATCAGTAATTTCGTTATTTTCGTCGCTGTGCTTAAATATTCAGTCCTTTCTTTAATGTTGACCACAACCAAGAAAGTATTGCTAGTTCAATAATGGTGCATTTTCGATACATTTATCTAAAAATAGGCTTTCTAATCACCAAATATGCTTAAGAAACAAGAGAAACAAATGAAGTATAATGAGAGCAACTCAGAAATACTGTTTAGAGGGAATGTTTTGCACTATCTGGCGAGATGATATTGAATACTACATAAAATTGGTGAATTGAAAGACAATAACTTGAATGTGGCTTAATATCTGTTTAGCTTCACAGTTTCACATTCTCACTATTTTATCATGTTTGAAAGCATAGAGGCGAGCTTGTTTCTCCGTATAACAGTGTTTCTTTACTTTCCTGTGTGCATTTTCCTTGCTTTGATGCTTTATTAATACTTTTTGTTATATACGACATCAGATTGGTAAATTGAAAGACAATAACTTGAATGTGGTTTAGCTTCACAGTTTCGCATTCTCACCGTTTTATCATGTTTAAAAGCATATATCCGAGCCTGTTTCTCCGTATAACGGTGTTTCTTTTTTGTCCTGTGTGCATTTTCCATGCTTTGATGCTTTATCACTACTGTTTTGTTATATATTTGCTTCATGCAAGTAATGGTAAATTTGTTTACCCCCTACAATCTAAAATGATGCTTATCTTGTGCTGGCAGTCTTTTCCAAAAAACATGTGGTTGCCTGATGGATCAGGTTCTTTAGCCAATGAAGAGATTTTTCTTGATTCTTTACCAAGAACTGACCTAAAGCGCGGTAATCCATGGTTGATGGATAGCTCCGAGCACACTTTATTGTTTAACAAGAAGCAAGCAATAGAATTTGTGAACGGATCTTCTAGCCCTGTAGTGATGAGTACTCCTTCATGGCTTGAATCTTTGAGTTCTCATTATGACACTAATGTCTGTAGTATGATCAAGCATTCTGATGTTCTGGATACAGACAATAAGTGTTTACAGAACCAGTTCAGCAGTGCTTTTCCAGTTCATTTTCCAATGCTCCAATCAAGGGAGGAGAATCCTTCATTTCTCAGCACCGGATTTGGGAAAACGAAGCCCCATGAGTTGAGCTCCGGAAACTTCTCGCTGCCTCGTTTTTTCTGCCCTGGAGATGAATTAACGAGCAGTGCGTATCAGTGCAGTGTCGGTAACATTCCCGCAAAGCCATTTTACAGTTCTCCTGATTTTGTGGATCCTTCGGATCATGGTTCTGGAAACAGATATGGTAACTTCGTACTTCCGAATCTGTATTATTGTGAAGCAGAGAAAGATGCTCTCTCTGTTCTTCAAGCTTCAAATAGTGGATCCAGCAATTCAAACACATTAGTAGAGAAATACGATAATGACTTTATCTCACTTGTAGCGCCTTCAGACAATTACTTCAGCTTGGATCCTTATTACAGTAAGATAAATGAAGCGTTCCTCTCCGATAAGGGAAGCAAAGAAAGTGCTCTTAGAGATTTGAATAATTCTATGCTTGTTTCAGTAGGATCTCTGTACAATCAAGATGCAATTTCATCAAATTTGGATGGTTTTGAGAAAGCACAAGAAACCATCATACCCTTTGGAAGTTTTGGTTGTAAACTCGAAGACACGAAATACTCGGATAAGTTATCAAATTGTCCATCGAGACGCTTATTGAGATGGGAAAATGCAGCAAATTCAGTGACCGATGTTGTTCAAATGAATAAAGACTTGAGATCTAAAAAGGGATCATCATCTAGCAACTTCCCTACGAACGTAAAAAGCTTATTATCTACCGGTATTCTCGACGGGGTTCCCGTAAAATACGTTTCTTGGTCGAGAGAGGTAATGCGTAACGCTCTAAAGTGGCCATACTTGTCTTATGTATTATTTCACGACAATGTGAACAAATGATGCAGAAAAATCTACGAGGAGTCATTAAAGGGACAGGCTATTTATGCAGCTGCAAGGAATGCAAGATTTCCAAGGTCAAATCTTAAGATTCATGTTAAATTTCTAGAGTCTGGTCAATATACGGGTTATTTCTAAAATCAGGTCAATTTAAGAGGGAGGAGACCATACCGTAAAAGACTTGAACAAATCTTTTCGATTTGTAGGTTATTCCCCTTAATTCCGTTCATTCACGCTCCCGTCGTAATTCGTTCATACTCTATAATTCCAATATGGTAATCGGAGCTTAATCTCTAATGTTAATCTCTAACATTTCATTTCACCAGGTTGTGAATGCTTACGAGTTCGAATGCCATGCGGGCTGCAAAACCAAGCATCCAAACAACCATATCTACTTCGAAAACGGCAAGACGATCTACGCAGTTGTTCAAGAACTAAAGAACACCCCAACAGAGAAACTCTTTGAAGCGCTTCAAAACTCAGCTGGTTCCCCTATAAACCAGAAAAACTTAGAAGCATGGAACGGTAAGAACACATTCAGTTAATTAACAAATAACAGTACTTTCGCAGCAAGTTATTATTCAAACATATTGAATTGCTGTCTGAATCAGCTTCATTCCAAGCTGGGAAACCATGAAGTTGTCGGTATATAGGGAAAAAGGTACATTTAGTCGCGTTAATGTTTTGGATGCTCTTTACATGGAGAGAAGCTTCTTTTGAATGTAGTGATCAGAGTAAAAATATATTTCTTTTATTTTTTGTATATTTTTGTACTGATCTACAAGCTTTTTAGTCCTATTCCCCTTTTGATCGATGTATTGAACGATTCATGGTTGTATGAAGCCTACTTTTCTTTTATTTTTTTAATTAGTATATAAGAAAAATTTATTCTTATTTTTAAAAAACAGATTTAATAACAATCGAGGGCTATTTAATTACATTTGAATAATAATAGAAATTAACAATTTTATAATTCTATGCTCGTGGTAATTAATACTTACATTTCAATATATATTGTAAAATTAATTATTAAATAATTTTAATTTTGATTAAAATTTAAATTATGATAACGATGAATAGATGAAGAAGAACTTCCAAACTCCACAATTTACAAATATTCTTCATCGTTGTTTTGGATATTCAAAACAACGATGAACTTCGACTACGTTTTTCTTCAAGTACCGAGCCCTCTTTCAGCGCAATCTGAGCTTCATTCTCCCTCCCTAAACCAAAAAGCGCAGCAGCCTGTAAATACGAAGCCATATGCCACACAGGAGATATAACTTGTGCTTGTACAGCATCATCGAGCGCATCTTGCGGTTTTTCGCACATCATGTTCGATAAACTACGACGAGCATACATCGTCGGAGACATCATCGTTCCCACATCAATAAACTGAAACAAATTATTCGTAAAATTGAGATCGATAGGATGTTCTAACGTGTGATGATCATGTATTAGAATTATAAAATCTGATCGAAATTATAATGAAAGTGTACACGGATACGACGTATAAAGAAAGGAGACCCCACGGTAAAAGACTTGAACAAATCATTTACTAATATAAACCAATGTTTTCATATATGTCCAGAATTTCGTACCGATCCGAACAAATATGACCGATACATGCAATATACCGGACGACATACAGTTCGATACCAAATTTTATTTTTTTATATATATTACAAAAATGTACAAAATACAATTTGTTATACTTTTTAGGGTCATATCCAAAAAACCCGAAATTCGATCCTAAAACCTGATACCGAGCAGTGCAGAAAAAAAAACCGATTTTATTCAGTATTTGACGTACCGGCCGGTATAAAAAAATTGATATAAACCAATCCAAACCACTTCATTTTCCAACGTGAGACAATGTCATATTTCAACACACCCCTAAAGTCCAAAAACATGAACTTGGTTTGAATTAATTTATAAGAATGAATGTGGACCATAATCTTTTACGATGTATTCTCCTTTTATACGCTATATCAGAGCACACTCTCACATAAAATTGATCTGACTCTAGAAATTTAACATGATCGGTGTTACCTGTGTGTAGCATTCAACAGCAACTCCAAAATCTTTATTACGAAAAGCCGTATCGCCTTTCTTCTTCGAGTTCAACGTTTCCTGCATTTGATTTGTCCATACCTGGAACGAAAGCTGTATAAACAAAAGCTTCGATTATCGAGATAATCGGAGATCGAATAACGTAAAAGTAACAAGTTAAAACCTCAGTTGTTGCTCCCTCGTCGTCTTTGTAGCCGAGTTTTTCCATTATCTCGTGTATTGCGGTTAAATCCATTCTCAAAACGGCTTCCGAAAGTGGCGATGAAACAGTCGTTAAGTCTCCTTGTTGAGGTATGCTCATCAATACATGTGAAGCTGTCTGAATGCAATAAGAAAGAAGAAAAATGCATTGTCTGAATTCGAAGAATTCGAAAATATCAATGCTAAGCTTGTAATATATAACCAACCTCAGTGTCTTTTTGAAGAGGTATAAGAGAAGAAACTAGTGATTTTGCATAAGGCCTTTCACGAGGTTCGTACTGTAAACATCTCGATGCTAATCGAACTAACTCGGTTCCATCGTCATTCGAAAACTGACCTTCCAAGCATGAGTCAATGAACATCTGAAGATTCCTATCCTTGATCAAATCCAGAGCCTGAAACCGATTTTTTCCTATCTTAAAAGCACAATCAAGTCGACAAGTCGTAACAACACATTGTCGAAAATATTATAGAAAGGCCGATTGGTCCACAAAGTTTGTATAATTTGACAAATTTGAAGCTCACATTTTCTTCATTTTAGCAAATTTAGTCCTCAAAGTTTTTTGGCAGAATTAGTCCTCATACTTTGTAAATTTTGGCAAATCTAATCCTCAAAGTTTAATAAATGTGGCGAAATTGATCCTCAAATTTTGATGATTAATTTCGCCACATGGGGACCAATTTTGCCAAAACTATCAAAGTATGAAAACTACTAATGGCAAATAAAAGTTCGGGGATTAATTTGCCAAAATCACCAAATTTTGTGGACCAAACACGCCATTTTCTCATTATAGAAATTTCGATGAAAAAAGATAAATCATTTAACGAACAATAACGCACTGCATCGTGAAGCATTTGAACTAATTAGCATAACAAGAACATACATGGCTCGGTGGAATGTGCTTTCCACTTAAAAGATCGAGTAAAAGTGTTCCAAAGCTGTAAATAACACTATCTGCATTAATCCTTCCTGCAAAAATAACAATCTACAGTTTATACAAAAATTATCGGACTACTCATTTTACGTCGATATTTCGAAATCGAGAAATAAATCATCGAAAAATCTATGTAATATTAAATAGTACCAGTTCTTAGATACTCAGGTGGAGTGAATGCTAAATTTGTACTGTAGCTTTTTCCATCTCGGCTATTTTTCATCAAACCGAAGCAAGATAGCCGAGGATTCGCATCCTGTTCGTATGAGAAATAAAATAAAAACGATTTTGAGCTTAGAGAATATATACCAAATGTAGACGTACATTATCAAAGAGTATTCTATAGGCATTAAGATCGTGATAAAGAGCACGGCCCTTGCTAGTACAATACTCTAAAGCTTGTGCAATACAAAGAGCAACCCGTAATCGCATCGACCACTTCATCGGTTGTGTTTCCCCTGAGTCGAAGGGCCAATTAAGCACAAGCATATCACAAAAAACATAAATATATACCACACTATATTATAAGTAAACTAATATTAGCATAAACTTGAAAGTGCTCGGATTTACGATGCGTTAAAATCGTGTAGATTTACTTACTCCATCAAAAGAAGGAAGAATGCACAAATGAAACAATGTGGAAGAAAATAAACGCTCATCTAGGACTGTTAAAAAGTGCGAACAGTTCGTGAACATACATTGTTCGGCTAGTTCATGTTCGTATTTGTTCGTTCAAATTAAAATATGAACATTGTTCGAACAACAAAGCACGAACATGTTCGAATAAAAATTCGAACGAACACGAACATGTTCACGAACGTTCGAATTTGAGTATTTATACTATTTCTGCACAAACACGAACGAACAGATCCGAACACGAACTCAAACACAAAACNCCCGTGCAACGTAGATATTATTATCAAACCCCATTGCCGCTCATAACAAATACAAAATGTTTGTTCTTAATTCTTTACGCCATTTGTCATTGATCATACGCCGTTGATCCCTAAATCACCCATATTTGATCTGATCTGGGTTTTTTAATATTGAAGCAAAATATATTTAATTTTGCAAATTTGCATTTTTTATTCACAATCGTTCGATGTTTGTAAAAGAAAAATCTACACAGAATCTGGATCTAAAGTTGCAGAGAACTTGAAGAAGAAGAAGAAGAATGCTAATGAATCAAATCATCAATGGATTAGACTAAAAATCCATGGTTAACATACACTCTATATACTACAACTAAGCCTCATCGGAAAGACAACGGTAATTAACTCCGTTGTTCTTCACACGCGTTCGGTGCGGCGGCGACGGCAGCAGCAACTGCACGACAGAGTGGGCAAGAATTCTTCACACGCAGCCATTTCTTAATACAATTTGAATGAAATTCATGTTGGCAATTAAGAACACCGATCATTTCGTCTTCTTTCTCAGAGATATCTTCTCTGCAAACAGCGCAAACTTTGGGTTTCCCATCTTCATCTTTATCTTCAATTTCATGGGCTTTCTTTAATCTCAAATTCTTCATTATCGCATCATCATTAAACTCTTCATTACTTCGTTCTTGTACATATATGTCCTCCCAGATATCATCAGTTCGTGGGTTCATGTAATCTTCACCGATGGAGTTAAACAGTTCTGCGGTGGAACGAGCATAAAAACTCAAGGACTCATGGCTTATTGCTGCTGGAATAAACGTTGGAATTTGTAGTACGTCATCTGGATTGTTGGGTGCAGAGTAGCGAAAAATTCCAGGTACAAGCCAAAGTTGAATATGAGGAGTTTCAGAGGTCGCCGGAGTATTTGGACTTCGCCGGAAGCGGTGGTTCCCGTCGCTTTGATCGTTTTCGTGAATATTTGACATGATCGGAAACTTGAGAAGAGATTAGAGGAAGAGAAACGAAGTGGAAACCTGAATTTATAGACGAGGAATCTGAGATTTGGAGTAATACTTGGAGTTCAAGTTCATAGATATGGAAACAAATCCAAAAAGATACAGAGTTTATTAAGGAAACTAATCTTTTTTAAATTAGATTAATATATTATATAATTGTCACTATATTATATAGATTAGCTAAAATATCCAAATTTATCTTATTAAATACATGAATCTAATATCGAAAAATAAGTTTGTGTTTTTGTGCATATCATTTATTTATTCAGAGATTTAAATATATTTGTATATATTCAAATTATTGTATAGAGATGAAGAAATGATTTATTAAGAAAAGCGTATGAAAAACATTGACCAAAAATGGATTCAACCCTTAAAAAAGGATTTAATCTTTAAAAAATCGGTTGAATTTATCAAATTTATTCGTTAAATATATATTATATTACAAGGGGTGAATTCATTGGAATTATTTGTGTCTAGTGTTTTAAACGATGGTAAAAAGAGAGAATTATGATCGAATTTTCATCCCACAACTCGGGATGCACTAGATATGCTAACAAGTCAAGTCGGTTAGCGAACATTTTTAGCTAAGCACATCAAAGTTTACTGACTTAAGTATTTTACATTGTGTTATTGCCCCTTATACATTATATTTAACACTCACTACATAAATTGATTCGACTGTAAAAAATAAACAATAGTATATGAGAATTCCTTTTATTTTATGAGAATTCCATGTATGTCTGAAATGTCATTTTTTCTCTCTCACTACACACTTCATCTTCATTTATTTTAATATTACTATCAATATTTTTTAAAATAAATTTCCTTTTATTTCTACAATAGTATCCAACTTTTATAATTTTTAAAATTTTAATGTTTTATATATTTACAATATTTTAGAAATATAATATTTTACCAATGTTTAAAAATTAATTTTTTGAACCATATTAATTGTAATTGGAACTTCTTAGATAATTGGTATATTGAACAAGCAAGTAATATCAATAAAACTNTAACTACAGTCTCAGTAATACAGAAACGAAAAGGCCAATTTCACACAACTATTAATGAACAAGAAGAAACAGATGCAAAATTATTATAAAGGATTTCCGATTTACCCTCAGCAAATATTCAAATACCAATCAAAATTCTTCAGAATCCCAACGGTTCCAACTTCCCGCTTACGCCACACAAAAATGCGGTCCCATTTCAGACGCGTTAACTCAAAAATTCACCGAAATATCATAAATACAATTACCCAATTCCTAAAACTGAAAACCCAAAATTCAACACTTCCCAATACGCGTCACTTCCACAACCCACGATAAAAACTTCTGCAAAACTAGCTGAAGAAACCCAATGAAAAATAATCCAAAATTTCCAAAGATAAAGCAGTAAGTAAGAAATAGAAGGTGGTTGAAGAAGTTTGATCCAGTCAAAGCAAACGGAAGTAGTAAAGCTATCATTTCATTTCAGATCTACCTAGACCAGATACATGATACATAGGCAGCATACGCCTCCTTTCAGCGTCTTGGAAGATAACCGGAGAACGCAATTATTCAGGGTGATTGTACAAAACGAAGACCCACAGCAAAAATGAAAACAGGAGAAAATGTGAGTAGAAACATACACAGCTGGAGTTCCCAGCTACGTCATGTTCATTGTATGTTTTTTATGGGAGTTTCCAAATGTTTTTTAAGGATAAATTTTATTTTTAGTTTGTAATTTTCCTAAATTCAAAAGTTATATATTTCATAATTTATTATTATCCTTATTTTTGTATCATAATATATAGAATAAATCATAATGTTTTTTAACATATTAATCATTTGCTTGATATCTCTAATTTCTATAAGATAAAAAGTATATATTTGATTTTTAGAAATTTGTAGATAAAATTGTTATTCAATCTGAACGAACTGAATTCTCTATATTCATGTTCGTTCGAATAACTTGCTCGAACATGTTCAAACGATATGTTATTTTTATGAATTTAATATTAAAATTCAATATACTAAAATTAATTTTTTAGATTAAATGATTAAAAAAATATATTTTTATATTTAGAATAAAATAATAAAAAAATATTGGAGAGATAATATAAAATATGATATAAAGAATCTATTTTAATAATAATATTTAGTAATATATTTATATTAAATATAAATAAATAATATATTCGTTCACAAAAATGTTAATATTCGTTCAAATTATAAAAAAATATAAAAATTATTTATTATATTTATATTCGAATAAACGAACAAAATCATAAACAAATCGAACACATTTCGAAAACGAATTGTTTGAATTGTATAAGAGCCATATTTATAGATATTTTAATTTGTATCTTTTATCTCAAAATAATATAAATTAAATACTTAAAGTCAATATTATTAAATTATTAATTGTACAAGAAATTATATACTAATAATGAAATAAATTATATAAATTGAAAATCTCAAAATCCTTAACTATAGTTAAAGAGATAGATTAAATGTAAAAACATTAGTGGTGTAAACTCATCGATAATGATCAAACTTGACACTTAGGATATATTTAATATATATATTAAAATTAATTTAATATATATAATTGATTTTTATAATTCAAGTTTAGCAAATATAAAATGAAAATATTATTAAAAAAAGTGTAAAAATGGAATTTCCACCGACACGAGTATCATGCAATGGCTAATATTATTACTAATTGACCCCTCTTGTCTCCGCCTTTTGTGGCAGTAATGTTTTATTAGGATATTTGTTAATCACAAACTTTATTATAAATAAATATATAATTAAATCACTGCCACAAACTTTTGTGGCAGTGATGTTTTTGGTTTTGTTAATTATTCTATTGACGAGTGACGTGTTGTGTTTGCCTTTTAGGTAGAATGCATTTAAAAGGAGAATGTCTTGTATTAATTAATTAAATCATTCATTTTATGACCTTGTATTGTAGCTATTATTCATTTTTTTATTATAATTGTATTATTATCTTAAATATTTTGAAATTATGAGCATTGAAAACTAGATAAAAAACGCATTTGATATTTTATTGAAATTGGAGTTTGTGATAAAACATTGGTGCATGTTTAATGTTAGCTTAAAATTGATTATAACGATTCTTTACCGATTACTTTTCTGTTGGAACTCAGACGCACACACGGCGGAATGGAACAGACACACAAAACTTTTACGTGGAACCCAAGTAACGAGAGAAAACCACGGACCAATACCGGTCAATTCACTATCATCAAATAAACAACAAATACAGTTCAAGAACTCTCACGTTCTTGAAACACTAATATCGAGTAACAAACAATAAAGATTATCTCCGCAAAACTCCTTTACAACATTTGTTGTTCTCTCGTGCTCTCTCTGTATTTTTCCCTCTGGTGATGATGATCCTGGTGGTACCGCATTAAGTGCAGCTGGTTGTGTATAAATACACTCCTGGAAATGGGCTTAGGTTTAAGGCACATTTCCCCTTCTGGCTACCGATTGGTATCAGACCATCCGACCCCGTCAGTATCTAGGTCATCTAATACCGGTCGATATCTTCCTTTACTTTTGACCCCATCTCGGTATCTTTCTTCGGCTAACGATGGGGTAGCTGCCACCGAAGTCTCCATCTTCTCTAAGGTTGGAACTTGTGAGAACACCATGCTGTCGACCATGCAGATTTTCCATCCTGAGTCGACCTGCAGTATGTCGATCGTCACTCACCTGCAGTCCGTCGATCGCCATGCAGAAATTTGGTGTTCCACTCAACATTTAATTCAATGAAAAAAATTTCCAATGTATAAATTGTATGTTCATATAATTACTTTTTCACTTAAGTGATATTTATGATGAAATTATTGCTTAAATTAACAATTTTAAGATACAAATATTCTATCATCGTTATATTAAACCAATGTTACTAGAGTATTTAATTTTTACAGAATTACATAAATCACATTCACAATTCTCAGAAGATTCTTGATTCGAGTTGGATAAATAGAAGGTAAAATTGAAAAAAAATAAAAAAATATGATATTTGAAAAAACAATTATTTTCATTGACGAATCAATTATTAAGTTAGAAATTTACTAAATTATGTAATTCTTGTCAATGTGTAACTATTAGACTTGAACGTATTTTCATCTTTTAAAATTTATGATAAATTTTATATCTTATTTTATTCTTTTATTAATGATTAAAATATATTTTATCATATCTTATGATTATTTTAACTTATAAAATATTATAAATTGTATAATTATAATAATAAAATTTGCGAATCCTTAATAAATCTATCAAGATTCTCTAAAAGAATAACATATTTTGAATCGTAAATCATTTTGTATCAAGAATTGTGTGATGACAACATAGGATTAAACAAGCCTTGCAAATATTTGATCTCCACCAAGATGACCCATATATGGATACAAAAATTGACCCGCGAAATCATGTGACCCGATTGGGCTGGGCCGCAATGAACGATCCAAATCAGAACCAATAAAAGCTTACGGTATACGATTCCCCTTTGGAAGAAAGCTTCCCTTACCTCTTCACTTACTGTTCTCTGCTCTAATCCAAGCTTTCTTAAGCTGCACTTCAACAATCGATAATGGCAGAGTAAGTTCCCAAATAACATAGATTCTTGCAACATGTTTTCTTCATTTGTCGTTTTTTTACAGACCTGACGGGTACCCAAAGGATCCATACATCTCACGGTCCCAGAGAACATCCTCCGGGAGCAGCAGCGGTAGATCCACGACTAGCGTACACGTCACAGCTCTCGACGGAATAGTGAACGTTAACTCACTTTTCACAGTCGCGGTATTTGTAGGTCTCTCACTCGCGTCTCCAGGACAACACAGTCTCGAAAACCCTTCCGCCTGCGATGCTACCGTCGATGTTGCAAGAAAGCTAATCGTCTTTGAGGTTGTATCCTTCAGTTTCTTCCTATTCTCTTCTTTGGTAGCACAGGGCCTCAAATTGGCGATCAATTTGATTAATAGTAAAGATGTGGATGATGTATTCAGAGCGCATATCAATCTTAGGGTTCTGAGATGTGGAATGTTGGCTTCTGCTGTTGGATCTGTTATGGGCTGCTTGTTCTTGACGCTTTCTATGGTGAATGTTATAGAAATCAGGCTCGGGATGCTTTCTTGTGGCAGTAAGTCCGCCGCGAACGCCGTCACGGCGCTTGTTGTTCTGGTTTCGTCGGCTCTTGTCGTCTACATTTCCACATCTGTTTACGCTTTTCTTCATTGAATCGGCTTTCAGATTCTTTGATGTTCTTTTTCTTTGTATTGCGCATTTATGGAGGGATGTTTTTGTCTTTTAACTCAATTTTTTATATAAATTTTAAATGTAATGTAAATTATTTATTACAAGATTAAAATCTTTTTTTGATAAATACAAGATTAAAATCCAAAGATCATATATTGGTTTTATCATTAATTTTGAATTTGGTTTGGTTTTAAATTATATAAATTTAAATTCAATTTTATATAGATTGACGTTTGCTGGTAACCCTCCAACTTTCGTGTAGTGTAAAAGGTATACCCTCAAAGTTACGAAATTGCAAATATGACACCTTAAGTTAACAAAAATATGCAAATATGATACATCAAGTTAATAAAAATATGCACATATGACATTCAAACTTTAATTAAATGCATGTACAACACCTCAATTAAACAATATCGTTTAATATTGACTCTCTACGACATTGTTATTGTTTTACGTCTGGATGCACATTTCTCGAACTTAAAGTATCATTTTTGTATAATTTTTCGTATAAAAGTCTTATTTGCATCATTTGTGCACATTGAGAACGAATAATGCCAACGAAAAATGTTTGCAAACTTAACGGAAAGTCATGTGCTAAATATAGGGGTAAAAAATAAACGATTTTGATAACTTAAGATGTCATTGATGCAATTTTATAAGTTGGAGGGCATGACTTTTACACAGCTCGTAAGTTTGGGGGCTATTTATGTAATTTTCTCATTTTTTTTATATATAATATATAGTATATGATAAATATATAAAAAATTAAGTTTCACATATTTTGTTTTTATGTTTATTATTAATTACCCTTCAATATATATATTTTATTTTATATCTATGCATTTTTATTTTCATTATTCANGTCTCGAAAACCCTTCCGCCTGCGATGCTACCGTCGATGTTGCAAGAAAGCTAATCGTCTTTGAGGTCGTCTCCTTCAGTTTCTTCCTATTCTCTTCTTTGGTGGCTCAGGGCCTCAAATTGGCGATCAATTTGATTAATAGTAAAGATGTGGATGATGTATTCAGAGCGCATATCAATCTTAGGGTTCTGAGATGTGGAATGTTGGCTTCTGCTGTTGGATCTGTTATGGGCTGCTTGTTCTTGACGCTTTCTATGGTGAATGTTATAGAAATCAGGCTCGGGATGCTTTCTTGTGGCAGTAAGTCCGCCGCGAACGCCGTCACGGCGCTTGTTGTTCTTGTTTCGTCGGCTCTTGTCGTCTACATTTCCACATCTGTTTACGCTTTTCTTCATTGAATCAATCGGCTTTTCAGATTCTTTGATGTTTCTTTGTATTGCGCATTTATGGAGGGATGTTTTTGTCTTTTAACTCAATTTTTTCTATAAATTTTTTCTATAACTCAATGTAAATTATTTATTACAAGATTAAAATCTTTTTTTTGATAAATACAAGATTAAAATCCAAAGATCATATATTGGTTTTATCATTAATTTTGAATTTGGTTTGGTTTTAAATTATATAAATTTAAATTCAATTTTATATAGGGTGACGTTTACTGGTGACCCTCCAACTTTCGTGTAGTGTAAAAGGTATACCCTCAAAGTTACGAAATTGTAAATATGACACCTTAAGTTAACACAAATATGCAAATATGATACATCAAGTTAATAAAAATATGTACATATGACACTCCAACTTTAATTAAATGCATGTACAACACATCAATTAAACAATATCGTTTAATATTGACTCTCTACGACATTGTTATTGTTTCACGTCTGGATGCACATTTCTCGAACTTGAAGTATCAATTTTGTATAATTTTTCGTATAAAAGTCTTATTTGTATAATTTGTGCACATTGAGAACGAATAATGCCAACGAAAAATGTTTGCAAACTTAACGGAAAATCATGTACTAAATACGATGGGTAAAAAATAAATGATTTTGATAACTTGAGGTGTCATTCATACAATTTTATAAGTTGGAGGGTATGACTTTTACGCAACTCGTAAATTTGGGGGCTATTTATGCAATTTTCTCATTTTTTTATATATAATATATAGTATATGATAAATATATAAAAAATTAAGTTTCACATATTTTGTTTTTATGTTTATTGTTAATTACCCTTCAATATATATATTTTATTTTATATCTATGCATTTTTATTTTCATTATTCTTTTTCTTCCGTGTTATTTATTCATCTTTTAATCAATTTTTAATTCTTTATTTCTATTCTAGCGTACATATATTTTAATTGTTAATATATTTTATTATTTGTGCAAATAAATGACAAAAATTATTTGGTTTGGATAATCACGAGAAATACAAAAATATATATAAGCTCATAAAAATAAAAATTATGCAAACTTTACTATATTTAAATTATTAATATTTTTAAGTACCTCGAATTTTAAAATAGTGTAAAAATAATATTTATAAAATTTGCAAATTGTATGCAAAGAATACGAAATTGATATTATGCGTGGTGTAAAATCTCACAATTTTTTAAAATTGTACATCACACCATCAAATTTAAGAATTATGTTTATATTTTGTTATAATACTCATTAATATTTGAAATACATCTGTAGTTTATATTTGATTCATTAATTTTGAAAAGATGTAAAGATTATCTATGAAAATTATAAAAAATTTAAAAATAACATATAAATTATCAAAACCACTCATACGAAACAAGCAAACACTACTATTAACTCGAGAATCACTTTTGAACAATTTCAAACTTTCAAATACATTGTATTTACACTATTTTAAACATCGAGGTTAAAATCGTAATTTTCTAATATCTATTTAAATAATATTCATTATTCGATTGCTAAATAATTATTCTACAAAAAATAATATTTTCATGGTTTTTTATTTCTTTTCTTCAAAAGCGAAGAAGCAGCTTGTAAAATAACAGTATCAAATTTACTAAGTTGCCTATCTTCTCGTAACGTTGTAAAATCACCAGAAACTCTACGCAAGTGTTCCTCAAAATCCTCATCTTCATCTTCTTCCTCCTTATGCACCGGAATCTTATCTAACGCATCCAACAACAACGATCTCCGAGCTCCCTCTTCGTTCTCACTGCCTGAATCTGTCTCAAACGTGTCTGAAAAATCTTCCGAATCCGAATCCGAATCCGAATCCGATACCATTTCATCGACATCTGATTGTTCTTCATCTATACCATCTCCGGCCAGAAGCTCTTGAAGTCGTCCGGAACCCTCGAAATGTTCTTTGTGTGGAGTTTCACGAGACGGTCGTCTTTCGATCTTCGTTACAATGTCTTCAGTTTCAGCTTTCCCTTTAAGCAACTCAAGTTCTTGCTCAAGTCTTGGTATGAATCTTCTAACACCTCTTAGAGCATCTGTGTATTTGGATTTATCCAAAGCCTGCATTGCCAAAACGGGAATGAAAATCACGATAAAACAAGCTTCTTGTTAAAATAGTGACAATTATGTGTGTGGATGAGTTTATAAGAGGTATTGTGGACATACTTCAAGTCATTTATGGCTACATCTCACTCTATAAATTTAACATGGTATTAGAGTGAGTTTGGAAAAATTATGAGTGATTTTGTCGAGGGTTAGTCTGGTTAAATGAATCGATCGATTGATAATCCATCGATTTGAATTATTAAGTCCAATTTGATAGGTGGTTGGACTTGAGAGATATATTGAAATAGTGATAATTATCCGACATCGAAAATGAGAAGTTATCTAGATTAGTTTATAAGAGATAGTAAACTATAGTAAATGAATTGTTCAAGTCTTTTATGGTACGTTAACCTCCCTCTTATATGTAATATCTATGTATATTCTCCACCTAAATTGACTCGACTCAGAAATTTAACATGATATTCGAATAGGTTTGAAAAAATCATGTCTAACCTTTCGGTCGGTTGGTAATCCACCGATTTGATTATTAAGTCCAACTTGTTAGGTGATTGGATTTGAATGGGTGTATGTTGAAATAATGACAATTATCCCCCATCGGAAATGAGAAGTTGTATGTATTAGTTTATAAGAGTTATTGTGAATCATAGTAAATGATTTGTTTAAGATTTTTAGGTGTGGTCTTCTCCCTCTTATACGTTGTATTCGTGTAAACTCTCTACATAAATTGACTAAACTCTATAAATTTAACAGTTCTCGACAGGTAAATATCGGTAACTGAACTAACCTTCTTCCTCGAGAGAGATATTCGGGGCGACATGATTTCAGTGGGAGGTTGAGAGTAATTCTTCCCTCTATACATTATGATAGTTTCTTCATCTTGTATATCAAGCACAATTCCACCACTTAACCTTGCAAGTTCAACTGCAATATTCCGAACCTCCTGTGCCGAAAATGTCTTCACAAACACCTTCAATGTTTCGTGCTTCTTCCAGTGCAAGTGCATATTCAGTATTACGCCTTTATATACACCGCGTCGTCCCACTGGAACGTAGTTCTTGCATTTCAACCCCATTTTCAGGTAGTAGAAATGCTCTTCTGGTGTTAATATCTCTGGATCATGTGTAATTTCTGATGCTTCTTTAGGGTCGAGTTTCTTCAGGGCTTCAAGCAATCTTTGCTCTTTTTTACGAGCCTTGTGAATGTGATAAGATCAAGAGATTCAAATTACAACAATTGAAATATAAATATTTAGTTTATAAGAGAATTAATATCATAAGTAATTAGTTTGGTCTCATCTTTTCATTGTTATTTACTTCTATTATGAACTTGACTACATTTACATTCTCCAAACTCAATAAATCCTGAATTTCTATTTGGCATCGGAGTTGTATGATGGGTTTCGGGTTGATTCGTATCTATATAGATAAGAAAACTCAGGTAGAATAATGCATCGAGTTTATACGACAAAAATAGATTAATCTATGAGTCGAACACTATCGAGCATATTGAAACAAGTGTGGATCGAACCAATGTCAGTTCGACTTGAGAGTAAGTGTTGAAATATTGTCCCACATCGATCGATTGTGAAAATATAAATGTTATAATTTATAAATGAAATGATATAATGAGTAATTAGTTTAGTCTAGACTTTTCAATATGATTTATTTCTCTTATAAATTAGACTATACCGGTATTCTACAATCCATTGAATCTAATTCATAAGAGAAGTAAATCACATTAAAAATGTTATACGAAACCAATTAATCATAATATTACTTCATTGTAAATTAGAATATTTATATTTATATTCAAACAAAATATTTCAAGAGCAAATATTTTGTTGATTTAAGATTGATTCAGAGTATAATCAACCAATGTTTTCATATCGGTTTGGGGTACCGTTTCGTCCTAGAATACTGTCTGGTAGGAAAAAATTTTAATTTTAAAAAAAAAATTTTAAAAATTTCCGGATCAACCCGAAAAACACGTGTTTCGACTAGTAAATCCGGTATCGGGCAGTATCGATCGAAATATGGTGCTTCTTCATCCCTGTCAGTATGAAAAATTGGAATCAACATTCAAGAAACGCTTATACCTTTGTTAATTTGAACAGAATCTTTTCCTCCGGCGTCATTCTTTGGAAATCCCTCTTCTTCTTCCACCGGAAAAACTTTAGCCACCGCACAACCGCTCTTCTCCCTTTAAGTTTCTTCCTTTTCTTAGGCAAAGACTCATCCGACCCAGAAACCTTCTCTTGAACATGCTCCCGCTCCACATTACTCAGGATCCGACCCGAATGAATCCAAACAGCACCACCAACATTACATCTTCCCAATTCAATCCAATTGTTCAAGAATTTATGAATTGGAGTGAGGGAGACGTTATAACAACTCCTGCATAATCGAGAAGATAAAAAAATTGAAGAAAAAGAAGACGATTGTATAAAAGGTAAGCAAGCGCGGAAGAAGGGTAAAATTGACCTGGGATTTTGATTGAGGAGATGGGTTTGGGAGAAAAGAAGCGAAAGAGATGAGTAATTGGTTATGGCGAGTAAACGTCTGATACAGTGAGATTTGAAAGGTATGCTTTTCACCGCCATTTTTGTTTTCTGTAAGGGGTTTGCTGCAGAAGAATCACGATAATTTAGTGGGCTGGACCTGAGGGTTACGATGTTAATGGACTTCAATATAGCCCAACAACATTTTGACGGGATTTTGTAATTTTTCAATTCAATTTAGACAAATCATCAATAATTAAATTATAAATAGTTATTCGTATAAAAAATATTTTAGTCCAAATATCGTATTTATTGGTCAACAAAGAGATTTGATCTCTATAATTTTATGATTTTAATAATTTTTTTTTCCAAAATTTTATAATTATGTCACCCAAAGTATTAATATAACAAAACTGATACTTACATTGGTAAGTTTTGGCAATATAATTTATCTACAAAGTTTTTAATTTTAACAATTGTGATCCTCGACAAAAATCAAATTTTGGAAAGCAATTTTAACATTGTTGGGATCTGATTTTCCAAATATTGTAAATTTATAGATCAAATTTACGAGAATCTAAAATTTTGAGAACTAAAAATACCATTAAAAATTACTATGAAAATTTGGATACCCAATTCATCATTTTCTCGTATTTATTTAGTAATTTTTTTCCATTGAATTTGATTTATTTTACAATTTTCCTACAAAAAAAGAAATAGTTAAATAACCATTTTTTTCCAAAATTATTATATTTGGAGAAATTGTTTTAGAAGATTTGTATTTTTGTGAAATAAATTTATTTGGATTAATTTAATCAAATTTTTAATTTTTAAATTGGAAATGCAATTTTGGGTTTGAATTAGGGATATGCGTTTTAGGGCACTGCAAGATCAGGAGATCGGAAGCAATAACAATGGCGATCTCTGCAATCCAAAGACTCGCTTCTCAAATTTCAACGTCTTCTACACTTTCTCTATACTCACGGACGATAATATACCGCTCTTCCGCCTCCTCAACCTCCGCCAAGGTCGCTGATCGTATTGTGAAGCTTTTCGCAATCGATCCTGACGGTCTAAAGCATGAAGTATTGGGCCTCACGGGTCATACTCTGCTCAGGGCCTTGACTACTAAGGGATTGATCGATCCTGCATCGCACCGTCTGGATGATATCG